>QZLH01001581.1:0-27316 GCA_003833135.1 Oehlia diaphana
AACAACCAATCATAAAAAATATCACTACTAAAATGAAGATCACCTGATAACGCCAACTATATAGCGTATTCTGTATTTGGTGTTAATAAAAAAAAACTGAAAAAAAAATATCAAAAAAAAAAAAAAATTGTTTAAAAAAAAAACAAATAAAAAAGATGGGTTTGAAAAAAAATTTTTTTTAAAGATCGAAAGAGGACTAGAAATGAAATTTATATAAAGTAATTTTAGTTTCAAGTAGGTTTCAATATAAATTTAATATATATGGTTTGATTACAATGTAATTGGGTTCATTACAAATAAAGTCTTTGTTAAAAAAAAGAAAAATATTAAGGGTAAAAAAGTATTAGATAAAAATCCCAAAATTATCAATAAGAAAAAAAGAAAAGTTGCCTGCAATACCGATCCGATCACCCGATCCAAACCTAAATGGTGAAAAATTCAGTTTAAAAAAAAAAGCCACCCCGAAAAAAGAAAAGATAAAAAAATTTTTTCAGATTGGAAAAAAAGCCAAAGCCAACTTGAAATAAGAAAAAGGTTTTAAGAATTCGAAAAAACCCGAAAAAAAAATTGAGAAGAGGGACAAAGAGGAAAATCGGGTTGAAAAAAAGAAAACCGAACAGGAAAAAGAAAGAAAAAATAAAAAAAATAATTGATAGAAAAAGAAAAAATGAAAAAAAAATTTGGGGGAAATAAAAAGGATAAAGAAAGAAATCGCTTAAGAAAAGGGAAATTTTGGAAAAAAAGGAATCCGAAAAAAAAAGTACCGAAAAACATTCTGACCCAAAAAGACTGAAAAAATAATTTTTTTTTAAAGAATAATAATACGGATTAAAAAAAAAGATCGAAAAAGAATAATACAAAAAAAAAAATCAGTCTTTAAAAGATCAATACAATAGGATTATTTAATTTAATAAAAAATAATAATTTTTCAGTTTAGGAAAAAAATTTAAACCTAAGCGGGGAAAAGAAAAGACAAATTTTTTCGATTTGAAAAAAATCAGATTTATTTGGTTCCTTTTTTTTAAAATTTTTTCATCCTTTTCTTACAAAAAAAAATTATTAATTCAAAAAAAATTCCAATTATAAATTTCATTAACCGAAATAGGATTAGTTGATTGGAAATGCACACGGATCGAACAGTTTTTGACCATAGGCGAAGGCATGTCACAGTTGCATAATTCAAATTATTTATACGGAGACTCGGACAAATTTTTTAGTCATATAGATTTAAAATATCGGATAGAAATATTTTTTTTTCAATTTATAAATGGAAGTTGCTTTACAAATTAGTACTTATCTTAAAAATAAATATTCATTATTAACAAGAGTCCAAGGAACTACCTTTTATATAAAATATTATTTGAAAATTCAAAATCCCTCTTTTCATGTTTAATGATCAATAGATTTTGGTGTGAAATTGTGATACCAATTTTATGGAGGAATCCTTGGTGTTACGATGATATTAATTATAGTAATAAAAATTCATTATTCATCATATTTCTTATTATTTATTTAATGATATCAAAGAATTCGTTACAAATCAAGAAATCAAATTATCTTTAAGTTCAAACAAATCAATCTTGTTTGATTATTTATCTTATTGTAAAAGTTTCAATATAAAAATTATTGATATAATAATTTCTATTAGAACAACTTTAACTTATAATCAATTTATTTTACAAACAAAATTTTTATCATCTCCTTATTAAAAAATGTCCAGAATTGAAATATTTTGATATGAATTTAATTAAACATCAAATATTTTATTTTCCTGAAGCTAAAATTCGTTTTGAGTCACTTTGTGAATTAAATTGTTATACATCTATAAATTCTTCATACTTTTATGAATTATCACAATCTTGTCAATATATACAGAAACTTATCATTAATAATATAGACTCAAAACCTAATCATGGGATTACCAAATTAATTGAGGTTCAGAGAAATTTAAAATATTTTGAATGGAGTGATGATTATATTTATGCTAATACTCCAGTAGATCCTTATGAAAAAATTTTTCTTGCACTAGAAAAAAAGGCTGATAGTCTTAATTATTTAAGAGTATATTTTCAATATATGGAGATGGAGTGTAATAATCACATATTACTTCAACAGATACTTTCAAAATTTTATAAATTAAAAATATTAATAATTGATGAATTTCTCTTTTATACTGAAGAACAATTAGAACAAATGAAATTGCAAGTTTATAATGAACTCGAAATCCTTAATATAGAATATAATAAATTAAATGTAATTTCTAGCATAATTGAAAATGGTGGAAGAAATCTTAAGAAAATTTTATTTAGACCTTGTGGTATTGATGAATATGGTACTAGTTACAATAAAAATTCTTTATATTTTATTCGTAAAATTTATGAGAATTGTCCTTCAATTGAATATTTATCAATAATATTTCCACCATCAAAAGAACATTTTAATGAATTCGAAAATTATTAAAAATTTGTAAAAATTTAAAATCTTTATTATTGGTTATATTTAATAAGAGTAAAACAGAAACTATTGAAGAATATTATGAAACTGGTGAAATTTTATTAAAAATATTAATTAGATATGAATTAATTAATTTAAATTAGATTTTATAATTATTTTTTTTAAATTTTCTTTAGAAAGTTTGGAGGAATTTTTAGAAAAATGGGTTAATAAACCTAAACTTTCAATATTTACATCTGATTCTATTTATGAAGAAGAAAATTATAAAAATTTGATCAATAAATATAAAAGAATTGGAATAATTAAAGATTTTAAACATAGTCTACCTTTAAGTAGCATAACAGAAGTCCTATTTTGAACCATTGTTACACAAACCATTTATACAGCGTATACAATAGTACATATATAAGATTTATAATGGTCATATTGCAACATATGAAGGACGCGACCGTTTACTCTGAAATTTTATCAATATATTCTTTAAATACTTCTCTAACATAATATCTAATGAGATCTCTAAGATCTCTAAGTTCCACCAAGTTTTATTAGGAAGACTTTTAGAATTACATATACGTTACACTAAGTCAATATATTGGTTTTATAACCTTTAAAGATCAAAATACTAATAAAACTTGGATCTTTATCTTGCTAAAAACCTTTAGTTTCACGTGAGCAAGATGTAATTCGAATAGATGATCATTTCTTTTAAAATTTTTTGTGAAACTCTTAAGATTTGGCGTTACGAAGATATTCTTTTGGAATTTGATTCAGCCAATCAGAATTCTTGATGATAAACCAATGAAATCATACTTCTGTTAATCTGTTATGCTCCTTTAAGTGGAATTATTTATAATGATTGGAAAAGAATTAGACCTGAAGAAGACGAACCCTATATTAATTATTAAAATTTTCTTTTTTTTTCCAGAAATTATAGATAAAATCATAGAATCAGACTTTTTTTTTGTAAATTTATATTTTAAAATACGGTTTTAATATATTATAAGTTTCATAATGTTGACTCTTTAATTTTAGCAAAAAATTTTGAAATAATATTTTTAGTAGTACATTGGAGTTTTATTTAATTAATAAATTTGCTTTTTTTTATTTTTATTACTTTCTCAACTCTTATTATCAATGTATAAATATTTTAAATAGCATGTTTGCATACTTTGTGCGTCAGATGCCGATTTGCGTCAGATGAATCCGGCCTACATTATCGGCCGAATATTATAAGGCCTTAAGTGCGTTGGGCAGCATTACTAGGCCAGCCGTCATCTGATCACGTAAGCTGTCAGCTGACGCAAATCGGCATCTGAACGCACAACATATAGCGTCCGTCATGTACAATAGTTTTACGTTAAATCTTTTCATCGTTTTACTATCTTATTATTATAAAATCATATTCCATTCACGCTAAGTATTTATCCATATAAATATACGTATACTTTAGTCTCTCCAAATCTTTTAGTGGTATAATAATTATGTAGAAAATTGGTATATTTAAATTTCCACGTGTAGATTTAATACCTTATAAAAATCCAGTACAATATTGTAGCACAATCAATTCACTCATAAATTAACTTTTAGTAAATTTAATTATATTCTTAATGTAAATTTATATTAGAGTTTAAAATTTTTCTATTTAACATTTTTGTTACCGCTTAAATATAAATAAATTTATTAGTTTTTATAGTTTTTAATAAAATCTTATGGTAAAGCATTGCCAAAAATAAATGATTTTTAAATATACCTTAAATTTTGATAATTAGCCTATATAAATTGTATAAATCAATAAATTTTTAATGAAATTAAATTATCAAATAATATTTGCTCACAAAATCAGTATACAATATTTCCGTTAAAATATAAATAAATTAAGTGATTTCTATTAACCCTAGTATTACTGCAATTTCTTCTAATGTTACATTATGTTACCTTTTCGCTTATTAACTATTAGACCATAAACCATGTTATCTTATATATTATTAAATCTCCTTCAGTAATAAAGTCTGTATAGTATATAATGAATGTGAATAACCTAAATTCTATTAAGTCATATAAATAAATATAATATTTCAGAACTTTCAAAATTGAAAATAATTGACAAATATACTAATAAATTAAGAACAAAAGAATGTTAGTGAATAATTAGGTAATGTGATTTTGGCTTGTTTTATTTATTCAAACTTTTAGAGATACTTACTATATTAATATTCACATTTTTTCCTGGTTGTCAAGTTTTTATATAGATTTATAGTTCTTTGCAATTGGTATCCATTATTTGATTTTGTCAATACCATTCATTTTATCAATAAATTATGCTATGTAATAAGTAATCAGAATATTGCAATATACATATCTTACCTTGTCCAATAAATTTGTCCAGCAATAAGTTCACATACAATCAATAATCAACAATCCATATCAAAAATATTCATTCAGCAATGAAAATCTTGTTAATAGAGTGTTACAATAATAAAACAAATAAATTAAATAATCAAACCATATCCTAGAAATATCAAATTTTAATTCATCCATATTGTTTAACGCTTAGATCAATGTAATAACAATTCGTACAATATATATATAAAATAAATAAAGTCATAAGGCAAAACGAAGTTGAAATTGGTAAATACATTAGTAAATGCTATTTAATAAGATATAAAAAAAGCAGAAAATAAAAATCAAACCATGTGCGATGTCTTTGATCTTGATAATTATTTTTAACCAATCCATATAAAGTTTATACTCTCAAATCGACTAACAATTAACCTGAGGCGTAATATATTTTTATTTCATCTTTTTCCAGATTAATCTATATTTTTCTCCATATAATTTATGTCATTTATATTGTCCAATCAATATTTTCTACACTTCCATATGTTATTAATTCGTTCAGTAATAAAATATTATATTAGTAAATATTCCAATTCATCAATAAATAAATAGGCCACCCAAAAATATTCTAACTAATAATCAATAACTTATATCTTCCTGTTATCTAGATCATTAATTATCGTTTATTCTTTAATTCGTTTCTCTTTCCATAAATTTATTTGTATTTGTCCAGTAATAAAAAAAACTCAAATTAGTAAAGTCATATTAATAAAAATAAAGCAAATAAAAAAAACTCAAACCATATCCAAGAATTAATATTAATTTTTTTAATTCATCCAACAAATATTATTCAATAATAAAATTTAGTACTTATTCCATTATCTTTTTAAAAACTAAAAAAAATCAGCAAATGATTAATCTCTTCATAATATTATTCATCTATCATTTTCCCATATAATAAAGTCAAAAATATTATCCATCTATCATTTTTCCGTATAATAAAGTCCAAAACCATATCCAAAGCATTTAAATTTTATATCTTCAAATCAACCATCATCAATTAATCCCAGCATACAGTATCTCCATTTCTTTATTTATCGAAACAAATTATTACATTTTCTTTCATTACACTTGTATTATCAATAACTATGATATTCCACTTCCAATAATCCTTCCAATATATAATTGTTTCTATATTTTGCCCAAATAAAATTTTGTAATCGATCCACATAAAGTTTATACTCTTAAATCTTAACCTGGCATGTAATCCGTTTTTATTTCATCTTTTTCCATATAATAGTATCTATTATTCTTCATATGTTATTTATATTATCCATTTATTATTTTCTATATTTCCATATGTTTTTAATTCGTCTAGTAATAAAATATTATATTAGTAAAATATTAATAAGGTAAAAAAAAAGTAATAGAAAATAAAATCAACCCATATCCTAGAAACAACATTAACTTTTTAATTCATATAACAATAATAAATTTAATACTCATTCAATTATCTCTTTAAAAACTAAAAAAAATTCAGCAAATGATTAATCTCTTCAAAATATTATTCATCTATCATTTTCCCATATAATAAAGTCAATAATATTTCCATCTATCGCTTTCTTATAATTATATCCAAAGCATTTTAAATTTTATATCTTCAAATCAACTATCATCAATTTAATCCCAACATATTTCTATTTCTTTATTTATCCATATTGTTAACAAATTAATATATTTTCAATAATTAATCCTTCCAATATATATTCGTCTCCATATTTTGCTCAAATAAAATTTTGTTTCTATTCTCTATGACCCTTGATAATTATTTGTAATCAATCCACATAAAGCTTATATCATCTTAAATCTTAACCTGACATGTAATACGTCTTTTCCAGATTAATATCTATTATTCTCAATATAATCTGTCATTTGTACTATCCATTTATTATTTTCTATACTTCCATTTCGTCCGGTAATGAAAGATTAATATTAGTAAAATATTAATAAGGTAAAAAAATAATAGAAAATAAAAATCAAACCGTATCCAAGGTATTATACTATTATAAACAATCCAGTATAAACAATTGCTTTAAAATATATTATATCTATTTACTAATTATCCAGATTTAAATCACTTTTCTATTTATTATCGAATCATCATATTTATCCATTTATACCACCTATTTAGTATTGTTGTTTTCCATATATTCTTTTTTCGTCTAGCAATGAAATAAATATGTTAAAAATGTTATTTTAATAAAAGAAAATAAATTAAAATCAACCCACGTCCAAGTTATTTAAATCCTTTAATTTTAAGATTTATCCAATTCTCCATATTGTATTTGTCGAAGCAATAAAAAAAAATTCAAATTAGTAAACGTCATATTAATAAAAATTAGGTAATTAAAAAAAAATCAAACCATATCCTAGAATTAATATTAATCATTTGACTCATTCAACAAATATTATTTATTCCATAATAAATTTAATACTCATTCCATTATCTCTTTAAAAATTAAAAAATTCAGCAAATAATTAATCCCTCCAAAATATTATTCATCTGTTGTTTTCCCATATAATAAAATCAAAACCATGTCCCAAAGTATTTAAATTTTATATCTTCAAATCAACTATCACAATTAATTCCAGCATATTTCTATTTCTTTATTTATCCATATTGTTAACAAATCATTATATTTTCTCTCAACACACATGTATTATCAATAACTATTGTATTCTACAGCCAATAATTAATCCTTCCATGTCTTAGATATTTTTGCACAAATAAAATTTTGTTTAGACCTTAATAATTATCTGTAATAAATCCATATAGTTTATACTCTTAAAATCTTAACCTGACGCGTAATATACTTTTGTTTCATCTTGTTTCCAGATTATTATCTTTGTTCTTCATATAATTTATTATCCATTTATTATTTTCTACACTTCCATATGTTTTAATTCGTCCAGTAATGAAATATTATATTAGTAAAATATTAATAAGGTAAAAAAAAAAAAAATAAAATAGAAAATAAAAATCAAACCGTATCCAAGGTATTATATTACTTATAAACAATTTATCTTTTATTTTGTCTAGCAATGAAATAAATATGTTAGAAAATGTTATATTGATAAAAGAAAATAAATTAAAGTCAAACCACATCCAAGTTATTTAAATCCTTTAATTTTAAGATTTATCCAATTCTCCATATTGCATTTGTCCAAGCAATAAAAAAAAATTTAAATTAGTGAACGTCATATTAATGAAAATTAAGCAAATAAAAAAAAATCAAACCATATCCAAGAATTAATATAATTTTTTAATTCATCCAACAAATATTATTATTCAATAATAAATTTAATACTCATTCCATTATCTCTCTTAAAAACTAAAAAAATTCACAAATGATTAATCCCTTCAAAATATTATTAATCTATCATTTTTCCGTATAATAAAGTCCAAAACCATATCCAAAGCATTTAAATTTTATATCTTCAAATCAACTATCAACAATTAATTCCAGCATATTTCTATTTCTTTATTTATCCATATTGTTAACAAATTATTATATTTCTTTCATCACACTCGTATTATCAATAGCTATTATATTCCACCGTCAATAATTAATCTTTCCAATATATATGTCTCGATATTTTTGCACAAATAAAATTTTGTTTCTATTCTCTATGACCTTAATAATTATTTTTAATCAATCCATATAGTTTCTCAAATCTTAACCTGACGCGTAATATGCTTTTATTTCATCTTTTTCCAGATTAATATCTATTCTTCTCCATATAATTTATGTTATTTATGTTATCCATTTTATTTTCTACACTTCCATATGTTTTTAATTCGTCCAGTAATAAAATACTATATTAGTAAAATATTAATAAGGTAAAAAAATAATAAAAATAAAACTCAAACTGTATAATAAAGTATTATAATCCAGTATAAACAACTGCTTTAACATACATATAATATCAATTTACTAATTTATCCAGATTTAAAATCACTTTTCTATTTTTTTTTTATCGAATCATCATCTTTATCCATTTATACCACCTATTTAGTATTGTTATTTTCCATATATTTTTTTTTTTCGTCTAGAAATGAAATAAATATGTTAAAATGGTATATTAATAAAAGAAAATAAATTAAAATCAAACCACATCTAAGTTATTTAAATCCTTTAATTTTAAGTTTTGTCCAATTCTCCATATTGTATTTGTCCAGTATAAAAAAAAATTCAAATTAGTAAACGTCACATTAATAAAAATTAGGCAAATAAAAAAAAACTCAAACCATATCCTAGAATTAATATTAATCATTTGACTCATTCAACAAATATTATTATTCCATAATAAATTTAACACTCATTCCATTATCTCTTTAAAAATACAGCAAATAATTAATCATTCCAAAATATTATTCATCTATTGTTTTCCCATATAATAAAATCAAAACTATATCCAAAGCATTTAAATTTTATATCTTCGAATCAACTATCATCAATTAATTCCAGCATATTCCTATTTCTTATTTATCCGTATTGTTAATGAACTATTATTTTTTCTTTTATCAAATAATAACTATTGCATTCCACTTCCAATAATAAAATATCTTTATATTTTGCCCAAATTAAACTACATTATCTGACCTTTCGCACTTTTTACTTATCTAGTATATCCAGTATCCAGACAAAGAAAGTATTAAGTCAGTATAACATTACATAATAAGAAAAATCATAAATGAATAAAAATCCAAGCTCATCTTGTCAAACGATTTATTTATTTTTCGTCCAGGAACATATTTAAAATCAAACAATACTTCTCCCAAAATATTTTTTATATCTCATATTAAACGTATTATCTAGCCTTTGTATTTGTTCATTCATATAAAAAATATATACCAATAAGAGAAAAACACGCAAATAAAATCAAACCATATCCATTGAATTATTCAATCCACTCTTAATGAATTATGTCTATCCAGATTATTAACCTACAGGTTTCATTACAGTACTATCCATCTATTGTCTCTCATGTATTTATTTTTCATCCAATAATAGAAAGAAACATATTAGTAAACCATTATTATTTGAGAAATAAAACAAGCAAATAAAAAAATCAAACCACTATTTGAGATATTTGAATTTTTAGCTAACTCAACAATTTCGTTTAATGCCATTATTGAAATGCCTTATTATAATAATCCACATAAATTTTGTATTCAAATCCAAAATGTTTTAACTAATAATAAACTTCTAACTTTCTTCAACAAATTTCGTTTTTTCATATATATTTATTCTATTCATAACTTTTCCAATATATTAAATCATCAACCAAGCCTCATATATATTTTTTCATTTATCAGAAAAAAAAATTGTGTTAGTAAAGATTATTTAATAAAGTGAAAAAGAAACAAGCAAATAAAAATTAAACCATATAATCAAACCATGATATCATAAATATTTATAATAAATTAATATCTCCATGTCTTTATTTCAACTATTGTTTAATATATTATTTATCCACATATTTCCAATATTCATTCGGTAAATGAAAAAAAAAAATAGTAAAATATAAGATAAAAGAAAAGAAAATATATAAATAAAAATAAACCCGTATCCAAACTATTTAAAATTACTTTCAATCTTTCCAAAATCCATAATATTTAATATTCTTCACAATCATTTAATCACTAAACGTTTTCTTATTATTATCCATACGTTAGCTTCTTAACTAACTAACTCAGAAATAAAGTTATTATGCATTAGGCCTGGTGGAAAGTTCGGGACCAAGTGTTACACCACTAAAAGTAATTTAGAGATCGGCTTAAAATTACTTCAGCCAACAATTTCCATATATGTTTCATCTGTATTAATAAATTAGTAAAATGTTATAAATAAAAAAGAAAAAAATCAAACCAGAACCAAGCCTGATAATAAGTGATTATAGCCATCAAAATGGCGTAAGTTTCTGCTTTAGTCAATGATGGATTAAGGGTAGTAGCGCCTTGAAACACAACGGTCGGCAACTTAGAATCCAGAATTCTGGATGCGAAACTGGCAGCGTTGTATATCATGTGAGATACATGCATCTGCGGCTTGCAGTACTGAATAATCAAGTTTTTGAACGTTAAATCATATATAAAGGAAAGAAATAAATGAACACAAGAAGTAAAATATCGCATTTTAACCAGGCATGAAAGAAGCCCTTTGCTTCCAGGTCCTTCAGTGCTGTGACTCTCTATTGTATATAATGGCTTAGGAAACAAAATAACACCTAAAGAAAAGAGTAGACCTAAAGAAAAGAGAGCTGCTTAAAAATAAAAGTCCGCGTGAGAGAAAGCTCTCTCTCGTAGTTACTAGGTATCAAAACTTTTAGATGGCGGCGATGAAGGACAAAGCATCTACAAAAAGCAATTTATTGCCAGCAGATAGAGACCAATAGAATACTACTTACAAGAAATTTGAGAAGAAATGAGAGAAGAAACTGTCCTATATATATAGAATTTAGAATCAACATCTTACATAATTGTCGCGTTAAAATCATCATGACTCAAATTTACTTATACGCAACGCGACTGCATAAGATTATGTATGAGTCATGAACTCATGATGCTAGGTTGCCGAAATTGATTAGTCACAATTGATATTATAACGTACTACAAGCAATCAATTTCCTATTTAATAAATGATACTGATGCGCTATTGCCTTGAAATACAATTTGAACATACTAATACTGATTTAACGATGACTCATTGCAGTGTTAATAGAAGAAACAGAAGATACGATCATACGATCACTTCTCGGCTAATACAACTAGGGGTAAAGGCAAAAAGTAAATTTGTTCTTAACGCTCTTTGAGCCAAAATACAGTATATAGACTTGACTGAGACAAAGAATTTTCTTGGAATTTATAAATAGTCATACGAAATATAGTTTATGTTGAAGTGCGTTAAAATGCTTTCTTTCTTTAGTATTTTCTGTGTAAAGGCGTATAAAGAATAAATAAACAAAACAAAAATGAAATGTACTGACAAAAGCAAAGAAGCCTAAAACTGGTGTAAAATCTTCGCTATCAAAAAAAATATATATAATTATTTTTCTTCTATTTACAACGTTAATATTTATTATATATTGTTAAGAAAATAACATCGATGTTATTCAATATTCCTAATAATAATTGGACAAAATCATTATATAAATCTTAATAATAAAAATTCATTAACATCATAAATTTTGTTAATATTGCCTAAAATTTGTAGATTTGTAGGGAGTTATGCACTTGCACGTGATAGCGTTAACGTTAACTCCATACGTAAGGAATCCCTGTTTGTGTTTTTGGTTATATATTTTCTCTCCTCTTTATGTATTGCTAAAATTTAAAACAAAACCACTTGCATTGAATTTAATTTATGATAATTTTGTTCTAAATTTATTCCGGAAAAAGATTTTGTAAGCAAGAGGAAGTATAAGGTTTAATAATATTTCATTATGATTATTTCTGCAATTTATTAAATAAATTACGATAGTTACATAATTCTTAAATGAATAATGCGCTATACGAGACACAATAAAGAATAACGATAGAACAAACTCTGGATTGAGAAAATTACTACAGAGATAATAAATTTTTCTTATATTTCTAAAAGAAAAGAGAAAGACGCGCTTTATTTTGTGTAACACGAACAAAGAAGTTGATTGGTAATCCTACGGTAAATAAGAGCAAATAATATTAAAATTTATTCAAGAAATACGTCGACGGATTATTTCCAATTAAGTACCGAACGAAAGAATTTTTAACAACTATGAAGATTTGCAATCGGTTCTTACTTCAAAATACTAGTATACGTATTTTTTTTTACGCCTATAAGGTAGTTGTATAATGATAAAAGGAAGTTTTAAAAATCAATTTTAAAATTTAAAATTTTGATTTTTACAATTTTGTCCAATATTCCGTAATTTATTAATTAAAATTAATTAAGAATTAATAATATTATAATGACTATGTATTATACTGTTTAATATACTGACAAAGTATGAGACATATTGCAAAAAAAATGACCTCATTATATCTAATAATTTTATTAAATATGTCACTAATTAATTTACCATTTAATCACTAAATATGAATTTTTTAAAATCAGCAGCTAGACTTTCTTAACAAGTTTAACTTTGATTATTAATAATCAAAAATATGCATAAAATTTCTTTCTTTTAAAAATTAATAAATTATTTGTAAAATACTATAGATAAAATAAATATCAAGCAGTATATACTGTTAAAATATAATTATAAAAAGTTATAAAAGAACGAGTATAGCATATGTCAAAAGTTCTTGTATTTAGTAGCTATTTATAAATCCCTTAAAAAAACTTTAACTTTTAATTGAAATATATAATAAATGGTAAGAAAATAATAAATTTTGTGAATTACAGTTTATGAGTATTAGATATTTCTTTTTAAGATTTGAAATACTTCATAATCTACTGTTGAAAATGAAGATTATGTTCTAATCTTTTTTTCATAATATCGTTCAGTTGTTTACATCAACAACGTTCATACTAGTCTTTTGAATCACCACTCACAAACACAATATTAATATCATTACCAAATGTAGGGCCACATTCAAAATGATAAAATAATGCATAATTTATATTTTTGGCATAACTTAAAATTGGGTCTTTAAAATTATACTTACTTTTAAAAGAAAATATAAAACTATTTTTTAGTTTCACCCATTTATTATTTTGTGACTCCCATTTCAAAGTATTATATCCCCAATAATTTCTTCTGTTCCTTTATTTTAATAATGTTACAGTATGAGGTATATTATCACATAATTCATGAAATTTCTTAGGAGTAAATCCATCTCTACTTCCTCTTAACAATAGTTTGAATTCATATGATAAATATAATTTTTTTATATAAGTGTATTTGCTTTTAATATCTAACTATATCTAACTTATCAATCCATCTTGAAATTAAAAAAGCAATATTTAAATTAACAATTTTTGAATTAATAATTCCATCAATATTTTTATTTCTGGGAAGCAAAATATTATCTTTGGTTTACTATTCAGATATAAATAGGAATTTAACAATTCTTCATAAAGTTGATGTTTTAAAAGTTTTTTATATGGATTAATTATTCTTCAGAAGATAAACTAAAAAATCTAATTAAGGGTAAACAATGTTGCAAAGTATTTTCCATCATTTTGAAATCATTATCTGATCAAGTTGTGGGATCTGGAAGGAGCGTAGGATTATCTCAATACATGTTCCCAAATTTCTGCTTCTTTCATTTGTAAATCATCTCTTTTAATGAGTGAAATCAAAGACTTTTCAGAAAGTGAAATAAAATCAAACGAATTAATTATTTTATGAAAAATTTTAGATATACAATCTGTACAGAAATTTTAAAGATTTAATAAGGAATTAGATCGAAAACTTGCACGATAAATTAATCAAAATGTTGTTCCACATGATAGGATTGGTTAATGGATTTTTGATCAAAAACCCGAACGATAAGCAATAAGAATATTGGCCAAAGTTTATGATGAAAATAAAATTAAGCTTATTGATCTCCTATAAAAAATTTTCGGGTAAAATTCCGATAAATGATCATTTTTCTATGTGAACAATTTTCTAAAAAATTTTTTATAGTGTGAAGGGACAAATAGCCAAGAATGTTTAGCTATATTATATTGTGAACATTTGTATTCGAAATTACTTAAAAACAAGTTTTCCAAACAGAGAATCTGAAAATGATAATATTGATAATTTAATACAAGAATGTCAGATGAAAGCAATAAGCTCATATAAAACACCAGAATGGATTTCATATAATAATAATGTTAATAAAATTGTTTCTTTATTTTATTATTAAAACAAACAAAAGAAAGAGAATATGAAAGCTATTAGATATTTAAATAACCATAATAGTTGAAGTATAAATTTCTTGTGCTATACAAAATCTCGGAAATTAAGAATCATCACATGAAAATAAATAATTTCTACAAAATTATTGTGTATATTATACTTTTTTTAATAAAGCTGGGTTGTGTTTTCTTAAGCTTTCTGCTATCTCATTAAAATGATCAATTAATTTAATCTCATTAATAGCATGGGTAAATTGACATTGTAGTATATCGGATGAAGTATTTGTAAGATGATAAGATTGTGCAATCTTTGCCATTTCTTCTAAAGAACCACTATGAGTATCGCTGCCAAATAATACCGTATAAAGGTATAATGGAGATCTGAAATTTCAAATATTTTATTAATTAAAAAAAAAAAATAGGGTTATTGAAGAATTTTACTTAAAAAAAAGCCAATACCCTTCTGCTTTATTTTGTTCACAAATAGCACGAAGTTGTTTTGTTGGAACACCACACTCTCCATCGGATAAGAATATAATGATATTTACTCTAAAAGAAAATTATGAAATAAATAAATTTATATCAACTAATTACATTTTAAATTATTCAAAAGGTCATACTTTGTGGGATCAAAGTGAGTTTCAATCAAAGATCCAGCTTTCTGAATTGCAAGTTCATAGTTTGTTCCACCACGTACATTTTGTTTAAGCATTATATCCAACAAAACTTTCAGATCAGTTAAATCTCGATTTTCAAATGGAATGATAACCTGTATTTATTTCAGTATTAGGTATCATAATTTGATATATATGCGTTCAAGTTCAAATATTAATACGAACCTCTTTGTCGAATAAGATTAATGAAATATTATCGCGCATAGCTAATAACATTTGATTCTGATTTGTTTTAACAGAATTTATGCGTGTTTCCATAAAATAGTATACCTACATTAATAGTAAACTTTTTAATAAAAACTAAGATGGGATAATTAAATATTATATAATATTACCGCCTGATAAACTGCACCAATCCTATTATTATGCTTTTTTATTAAGTCATTATAAATTGGATAGCTTGAAATTGGTTTCTTATCTTGGTTTCTCATAGATTTTGAACGATCTAGAACAAAGATAATGTGAAAAGCAGCACTCGGATTTTCACAATTGAAATGATGTCCATCCAAGGATATATATCCATTATCACTTGGGGGTTTTAATTTTGGGTTGAGTAAAGTATGAAAAAGTTGTGATTCACAGAATGATTTGGTTGGAGGAACACTTGTAGATCCAGATTTATGATGCTTTTCGTCGGGACATTCATAATCACATTTTGTAAATTCTTGTTGTTCTTGAACAGAATAAGGATCTAATATTAAGGAAACGTATCATATAGTTAAAATAATATGAGTGGATTAAAGTAGCATATAGAAATTAAGTTATATACGTTGTACCTTTGAAACCTGTTCGCTCCCAATAAAGTTTATGAGAAATGAAATCTTTTGGTCTATCAGGATGAGGTGAAAATTTTCCTAAAAAAATAAATGAATAAATGAATAAAATAAAATAAATTCATTAAATATATATTTTTATTTAAGAAATAAAAGAATTACCATTGATGTGTTGTATATTCTGATTTTCATTTTTGCAAATTTCTTCATTTTGGCAATAATCAATATGACGATGTCTACCTAACTCTTTACAAAACTAACATAGAAAAATTTAAAAAATTAAAAAAATAGGCAATTATAAATTTATGTTTATATAATACTTACTAAATTACAAAGAACAAATGTTCCTTGATCACCAACTCTTAATTTATATCTAACAATTAAATATTCTAATTAAAATAAAGCATCAAATATATAAGATTTTTTCTTCGATGATTATTGTACCATACCCTAAATATTCAAATTCATTATCTTCTCCCGTGAATTCAGTTTGTGTCATATTTCCATGCCTTGTATCGTGGTTTTGTGCGTGTTTATATTGTAATGTACACTATTTTTAAATAATTAACACAAAAATTAACCAAAAAAAAAAAATTTATACTAATTAAATAAAAATTTTAATAATACATACATAATATTCGCAGAACTGGCATTTTGCATCACAATAATGGAATCCATTTTCTTTATGAGTATGTTTTCCAGTATGCTTAAATTCATTCGGAGGGATCTTTTTATTACATTTTAATCTTTCACTTAATTGAATATACTATTATAAATAATCATATTTTAAAAGTTAATATATTTTTATATTTTAATTTATATGCATTAACTTATACAATCGATACCTTTGTAAATGCAATAGAAGTTCCTTTGACTAAGCCCTTGTAAGTTTCTTCTTGCTTTTTAGGTTCAGTCACTATTTGACATATACCATCATCTTCACATAATTCACGACATTGATGCTCATTCCTTTGATCAAAAATGTTTTTTATCAACAACATTTATTAAGGAAAAAAAAAAAATAGTGAAAATAATTATAACTATACATACCCACAAAAATGATTAACCTGCTGTAAGTCAGAAAAAGCATGAAAATGATCATCACTTTGACACCTTTCCTTGCAATTTGGAATTGGGCATTGAATTGGACAACCTATATTTTCACAACGATGCAAATCATGTTCTTCTTCATATGGTCTAATACATTTATTTGGGCAATGATAATCTCCTTTTGTGATATGTTTTGATAATGAACAATCCTCTCCGCAATAATGATTACGTGATTGACATAAGTGTTCACCGTCATTATGTCCAATTTCCTTAGAACAAACTTTTTGACAATTACGCTTATCAATAAGGATACATGGTTCACCACATGAATGGCTTATTTTATCACAAACGTGTTTTCCTTCATGACCAGCTTTGTGACTACATTCTGGGATTAAATTTCCGTTGTGAGCTTCAACAAAGTGACAAGGAAAATGACATTTATGATCGGTTAAACATTCATGATCCTCTTTGTGATCACGACTTTTGACACATTTCAAACTACATTGATGACATATTGATCCACACAAGGTCCATAAAAGTGTGAGTTTGCTTATTTCTTGTTCCATTACATACTTTCCATTAACAACATCACTATTGTCTTGTGGGAATTTAGCAGTATTTTGCTCATACCAATCTCGTACACGTGATTTTCGCCGTTCAATAATACCCTCAAAGAACTTACTAAAGTTAGAAAACCATTTATTATCATCAGATGATTCTCTTCGTGGTTGTACAATGTCTTCAAAATCACATCTTAATTTTTCAGAAAGCAGTTCAAAAGATGTGCGTTCATCATACAACAGGATATCAGAATCGGGAAACATTTTGGTAGAATTTTTGAAGTCTTTTAAGATATCACATAAGTCAATTATTGAATCATTAATTTGTTCTCCAGAATCATGATTCTATTGGAATAAATAAATTGGGTAGATTAAATATATATCCTTCTCATAAGATAATGTATTTATTTAAATAAAAATTTAATTACCACAAGACATTCAATGATAGGATCTTTTTGTTCTAAACCATAAGATACAGCGATTGGAAATAATCTTTTTAACGTTGCAACGCGGATTTGTATTAGGTTTTCGTTCAATGAACCCCAATCACATATCTAAAGTTTCAGAAATGAAGTTAATGAAACAAAATTTCTCGAATTATACTGATCAATTACTCTTTGGTTAGCAATCAGATGAGGATTAGTTAAGACAGAAGGCATGGTGGTTACAAACCTTCAATTTAGCCATGATTACTTTTGTGTTTTGCAAGAAAGTTTTAGCATTTTCATATTTTGTTTTTTGTTTATCCAGCCTTTTTTTAATTTTCGACAGATTTTTAAACCATGCAATATCATTGAACATAGGCCAAGGAGTAATATTCAATCCACCTTTATACATTCTTGTAATAAAATTATCTTCGCCTTCCTATAACACTAAATTAGTTTTTATTAAAAAATTAAATAGAATCATTTTTATTTACCTCTTTAACTAATTGAGAAAGTTTTAGTTGAAATTCTCTCTTAATATCATCTTCATCTACTTGAGGCACGTCTTTGATGATAATCCAAAGTCTCGCCTGAAAAATTCAATAATAATTAATGTAGGCAATGTTTTTCGTATTATGGTTTAAACATTTATTTTCATGATTTACTTGAAATATCTCTGGATCTGACTCAAATAACTTTGCACCATCTTGAAATTTTTGAAACATTGTTGATACATCTCTATTTATGGTAAATTGATTCTTTTGAAATTAATTATACATATCAGTAAAACATTTTAAGCAGAAAGCAACAGTAATATAATACAAATAATATATAGAATTTTACTTTAAAAAGAATAAGACTTGAGACAACCGTATTAAAGAGTGTTAAAAACATATCTAAGAATAGAACAAGTTTATTAATTGATATAATTTATAGTTAGATCATGATAAATATAAGGAAATTAAAGTAAGACATATATACCTTCTTGCGGAGTTCTCTCAAGAGATTTTAATCCTTCAAAGTCAAGCGCAACATAGATATATTCTCGTGTATTCACTATAAAATAAAGGATTTTGGACGGATCCCAAAATAAAGTTAATAGAATTTATTTTTAATGCAATATAAAATTTCAAGAATTACCTAATGACATCCATACGCCTTCAGTACAGCGCTAAAGACAAGTTAGTTAATTTGTTTTCAGAATTAATCAAAAGATTTAAAAAGATATACAGTACATACCATTGCTGATCCATCAAATGTAGTTCCAACAAGGTGATTTAACATAAATGATTTCCCGCATGATTGTTCACCCATACTCGAAACAACTTTTACTTTTTTGTAACCAAAATGCTTAAAAATTCCCTCATACCATCCAAATGATATGTTTTTTGCTATATTGTCTACATGATGACCATCTTCAATAAGATAATTTTCATCCGAAGATAATCCATCTTTAAGTGGTTGAAATAAATTATTTCTTGTTACAGCAATTTGCATAGGAATTAGACAACAAAGTTGAATAATCCACTCTCCTAATTGATATTCTGATGAAAATGTTTTTTGAAAATTCACATTTCCAACATCAAGTTCTTGAAAAGTAATGACTGATATAGAAAACCCATTTAATGATGATGCAGGTTTTTTTGTAGAACGCTTCAAATTCTCGAACATTTCATTGATATATTTTTCAAATTTCTTGCCGTATTCTTCAATATTATTATATTTAGTATCAAGAACTACTTTTAAACTAAGAGGACAATTTTGTTTAGGATCGATACAGCTATCTATTGGATATTTTTCAAACATTAATTTATATGCATTAATAAAACCATTTAGCTTTGTTCTCTGAAGCGTAAGTGATTTTTTTGGCGTGCATTTCTGGAAATGAAATTGAGTTTTTTCAAGAGTAATTGTGACTAATAAAGAATTCAAGCATCCATTCTGCAAATCAAGTGAGATCAAATGGGTTTGTCGGTTATCGATACAGGAAATTTGAAGAAATTCCAAGGATTTAAAATTTAATGGTAAATCAATAACTGAAAAAAAAAAAAATATTAAAATTAAATTTAACATAAATTTATATATTAAAAATATATTGCAAACCTTTACTAAAAGGACCTCCAAAATTTTTGAAAAAATAAACGTAAGCACGATTGATTTCTTTAAAATCATTTTTATAATCGTGTTGTTCTTCATTATCAGTAATAATAATTGAATTATCTTCTTCAGGTTTATCTTTCAATTTTTCTTTCGTAAATGCCATAATACAGGAACCATCTGGAGAACTTAAAACATTTACTAAGTCTAAATTATACGGAAAATTACAAACTGCTGGTCGAAATTGTAGATTTACGAGATTAAAAATACGTGCTCGTCCACTATTCTCAACAAAGCATAGTTCCTCAGTATCTTTGATGAATAGAAAATATTTAACATTTGGTATTTTTTCATCATACCATTGTAACAATTGAATATTCGCATTACGTCCATATAACCTTGAACGATTGTCGTCAAAAGAAAATACATTAAGCTATTTTTTTTTTAAAAAAAAAAGAAAGAAAGAAAGAAAATGGAAATGGAAGAAATGATTTTTAAGCCATAAAATGCGATTAAAAAAAATTTAATAAAACTAGCGAAATTTTTAAATACCTTAGCTTCTTTTGTATTATATATAGCGAGCAAGCCTTTTGGCTCATTAATTGCAATAAGAAAATTTTCATCTGCATTCAACGTCTTGAATGGGTTAATAATCGAACAAGATTTAAAATCTCGTGCTAATCTTTGCGCAGTATCAAAGAATATTTCAATTCTTAGCTTTTCTTTATTGTAAAGTACAAGAAGAAATTTATGATTGTCGAACTGAGATATTTTTCTGTAATTATAAAATGATATTAGTTAGAATTTCTCGAAAAAATTTATTAAGTTGTAAAAATTATCAATATTCTTACTTAAAATCATATTTTTGAGGATCAATGCGAAATGATGTACCATTTTGATTCCTAATAGTTGGACATGGAATATAAGACTCATTTTCTTGAATCTGTAACTTATCGTCTTCTTTTAATGATACTTCATAAATAGTTATCTGCAACTGATTTGGTTGTAGCACTTCAGTATCATATATCGCTTCAATGTCATAGTTTGATACGTAAAATGATGCTTCTATATTTTCAGAATAAAAGTTCTAATCCATTAAAAAGTTAATTTGGATAAAATAAATAGTAGAAAATGACTTACCTTTCACACTTAATACATTTAATACCATAGAACTACAAATGTTAAATAATATCGTAATTGTTAGTAAATAAGGAATGATTAAAAAAGAATATATATATATAATTAAGATACTTGCCCATCTTTATATTTCTTTTCTATTTCATCACATATCTTTTCAAACATACATTTCTCGGTTTCTTCCTTTTCTTTTTCAAATTCCCGTTCCAAATCATCCTCTAGTTGTTTATTATACTGTGGAAAAATTACTCGAAGTTTATTATTAACTACTTTTTTCCATTCATGGTATTCTTTAATAAAAGTATTTATAATATTTTCTTTAATATTATCATGTCCTTCAAATAATTCAAAATTTACAAGTTCTTGAATAAATTCTACATCTGACTTGTCATTGGCCTTTTGTTTTGCCCTCTTGATGTCAGAATCACCAAATATCCAATACTTTGAAACCCAGTTGAGTTTTGATTGTTGTGTTTTTTGTGTATATTTTTCAAGTAATTGTATTGAGCTGATTTTGTCATCATTAAACATATCATGAAAGGTTTTTATTGCAGATTCTGTCATTTCATCGTTATTTTCTGTTTCATTGATTTTTTCCAACATATTGTTAATAACGATACATGTTAAATTATATCTTTTTTTCATTTTCTTCCATTTTTTTGAATCGATTTTGATTTTTTTTTCAATTTGATTTTCTATTCCGGGATATTTAACTTGGATTCTTTTAAGATCTACACAAATAAAGATGCACTGTAAATAATAATAGCTTTCAATGATCAATTTAATAATATATTTACCTTCATTGCTTATATTTGTTTGATTTGGATTTTCCTGCACAATATATTTGCCAAAATTACTAGTATAAAACATAATTAATGACAATGTAAATAATTTTAAAAAAATATTAAACAATATATAACAATATATACAATATATGCACCTCTCAAAAGCACGTAGTTTTATTGATGCAATTCGTTTAATGATTTCGATATCCTCAACAATAACATCATATTCTCGATTCTTTCTCATATCACTTCGCTTTTTAGCAGCAGTTATTGCTTCTTGTAACGGATCTAAAAGATTTTCCATTTTTAATCCATGTTTAATAAATAATTTCAATGCATTCATATCCATTTTATTACGATCAATACGTAAATAATGATCTTGCAATTTATTATTGAGATCGGTTGGAAATTCTTCTTTAATAACGAATGAAGGGGTAAGTTCTAATGAAGTTTTCTTTATCAGTTGTCGGGTGACAAATGATTGATTTGTAGTAGATTCCACAACTAAATAAGACAGGTTTTCTCAAGTTTAATAATAAAATAATCTCAATTAAGTCGATAAAAAAAATTTTATAGCCGAACCTATTGGATGTAATGGGACATCATCTTCTATTTGATTATTAATTTCGGCCTTGATTCGATCAACAAAATTCACCTTTAAATCATGAAAGATTATTAAGTAAATTATTACTTTTGATTTTTATCTAAATGAACTTATAAATAAAATAAAGAAAATTGCTAAAGCTCACCAGCGGTGATGGTAACCATACCAGCATTATGATGTACTTTTGGCCTGAAATAAAATCTAATAAAACACTGGCCGGCATTACATTATAAATTTATCACTGGTGACCGTCACTACTGGTGATATTTAGCAATATCCTAAAATAAAACCTTAAAACCATCATCAATCTTGAAATCTTCTTGTTCTTCTTGGCATTTTTTAACTTCATACTCGTCATCATCTGTATCATCATCGTTGTCTGTGTTGGTATCAGAATTCTCAAGATTAAAATCAAAGTTTTCTAAATCTTTGTCGTTCATAAAACACATCTGGTGATCGGTAAGTTTTGTTAAGTATCTAAAAAAAAATTTAATGAGAAATTAATTATATATTCTAAATTTTAACGCAAAAAAAACCTTAAAAACGATACCTGTGTAAATTAACCATATTCCTCTTAATTTGAGAAGCAGCACTTAAAGAATTTACATAGCATCCAATTTCAGGCCAATGAATAATTAAACCCAAATTAGAATTCACTTTTAATAAGTAAATTCCTGGACGTAACGAAGGTTGATTTATATCATCAGTTGATATTGAAGCTGTAAGCAAATCATATCTGTAAGAAAAATTTTAGATTAATTATTTCGTATATAATGACATCATTACCAAAAATATATATACATAAAAAAAATACGTTATAATAACTGTACATTTGTTGTTTAATTATATCTCTATTCAACAAGAATTTTGCGATTAAATTGCGATTTCCATAACATCCAATAAGACGAATTGAGGTTGAATTCAATTTCGTATAATTAATTTCAGAAATAGATTTGAAACTTGATGGGACCATATCATTGCATAGCTTCTTTAATTGTTCCTTGGAGATAATTATCTTGTCCACTTCAAGAATTTAACATAATGAAAAATTAACATTACTTTACATAATGTTCAAGCATTTTACAACTAAATTTTACCAATTCCATTTGAACCATCATCATTGCATAAGTCCAACAATCGATACAATCCAAAAATATCATTAGCCAAGTCATTGGAAGTAAAATGTTCGACGAGGACGAAAGAGTCATTCATTTCCTCCTGAATTTCTAAAGAAAGAAAAATATTAAAGAAAGTACTAATTCGTTATCGTGAATAATTCGAATTAATTGAACATTGTGACTATTGATTATTTTATTTTATATAATAAATGAATAAAAATATTTATTTACCATAATAATCGTTAGAAATTTGTTCAGAGTCACGAATATCCATGATAAGTTACGAAAATTTTTATTACATTTCAGAGACTTTTATATAAATAGGCATGAAATCATTTTTGGAAACTCGGTTAAATAATGTACCGAAATATCATTAACCTATGTGACATTGTAACAATTAAGCCTTATTCATTTATCCTAATAAGGAATTCTTTTTAGCCGTAACTTTTAGATTAGGAGACATGTCGAAGATCAGTCTAAAACTTGCGGTTGTATTTATTTTTGAAACTGTGTAATGCGCAAAAATACCATAAATATTTTGAAGGTTATGCCTTATGGTGTCCGGTCCGATGATCCCTCTGATGTCAATTTTTAACACAGTCATGTGAATTTGGGTCCGGACCATCGGACCAATTACTTGGTCCGATTGATTATAAAGCTTGATATTCGCTTTATAATGAGAGTTATTGAATATTTAAATTAGTAAAAAAAAAATTTTTTTAATGAGATAATGGTTGTAGTAGATTTTGTAATAAGCTAATGCAAAAATTGCTAGGACCCTCTTGTTTGAATAAAATTAAGATACAAGCATTGTTACTTTAATTTTTGTTATAAGTTTTTAAACATTTTATCGTCTAAAAAATGTTTATTTAAATCTACAAAATACAAGAAAAAAATAAATGTAGATCGTCATGTAAATTTAGTTTGGTCCGATCAAAATCACAGGACTCAGATCAGTTAACTCAGTCCAAGTCCGATCAAAGTTTAAATTCGGCCTGCATCAAAATTCACATGACTGTGCTAAAAATTGACATGACTGGACTCAGAAAGATCATCGGACTGGACTCAGTAAAGATATACTCATAGATCTCCGTAAAAAAATTTAGGAAATTAATCAAATTAATAGTTATTTTTTGGAATAAAGATCAAGAATAAAGAGAATGTAAAGGTAGTAAGTATTATTTTTTTTTAAAAAAAATAATAATATAAAAGTATAAATAGTAAGAGGAAAACAAAATTTTTAAAAGCACTTATAAAACACGATTCACGTGATTAGATCATATTAGCATAGTTAAATAAATAAATAATAAACCAAAAGCAAATTCTTATATTAACCGGGTCTGGATATCTCTATTTACTCATAAGTAATTGAATCGAAAAAAAAATATTTTAGTTCGTAAATTTGTAAAATTACATACATTTATAAATTTTTGATTGTAAGCAAAACTGCCATAAAAAAGATTTTCATAGCTAGAAGATGGGTTAAGATTTCTGAGATTTTTTGCCACATCTTTTGTTTGCCAACCTTTACTTCCTTTACTTGTTCTTAATTTTGCTGCTTTGTCACTTCCTTTCCTCTTTGGTTGCCTCTTTCCAAGAACTCTTTCCGTCCAAAAATTCTCAGGATGAAACAATAGATGGAAGAGTTCAAAAGGTTTTATTTTAATAATTATTTTCGCATTTCTGACATTACCAACTGTTTATTCCTTTAGCTACCTGTAGATACGCTTTTTTTTTCAAAAGTTATAAATAATTCATAGAATTGTTGCCAAAATGTTTGTTTTTGACCGGGTTTGTAAGAAAAAATATCTAAAAAGCTTTTTTTCAAAAAAACGAGTCCGGGAAGAAGTAATAAAGGACGGATAACCAAAAACTAAGCGACTTTTTTTTTGGTCTGTGGAGCTTCTTGGATACTTGGACTTGGGACTTTTCAGTCTTTCGGGGATTTCAAGTCCGCTTCGTTTTTTGGTGGCGCAGCACAAAGTTATTGCATGTTATCGGAATACAAAATTGACAACTGAAGACATACATTACAGTAAATGAATGTAGACAAAAATTTTTGTTATAAGAAATACCAAAAAGTTTTCGACCACATGAAATTATAGAAAATGAACGAACCTTTTGAAAGCGAGGAAATTTTTTGGAAGGGGAAAAGGTTTTAGGCGTGTGGATGGATGAGGTATCGCTGTTCAAGGTCGATAACGCTTTCTATGAGAATTCGATTTGTGGAAATTTCTTCACCCTCGGTTTTTTGGAATATTAGATTCTTGTGTGACGTTCGGAACTGTCATGTTTTACGACCCGATACAGAAGTGATCGTAGACTATATTAGGACCTGATGCTTGAGGATTGATTTATTGGATGGAGTGTAGGTAAAAACATAAAAGGGAATCAAAAATACATAACAGTGCAAAGTTTGTTTTCAGAGACGGATCCAATGTGCGCGTGCAACTAGTTGTTAGGTAATTATGAGTGTCGTCTGATGTAGGGATACGAAGGATTATGTAATAATTTCTTTAATATTTTTATGGATGGTTTTGGTAAGTATTTAGTATAACATAGGATACTCCTTTAGAATAAATAATTTTGAAGAAATACATTGAGATGCTCATCCAAAATGATACTGTCTTATAATTAACCATTCTATGTTATGTTATAGATTCAATTATTATAGAATATATTACTTACGATTTAATATTAATACTTTCTGATGCTTTAAATGTAAATATGTTATATAGTTATTATACATTACGATATATTTATGTTGCCCCTGTGCCAAATCAACGATCGGCCTAAATTTCGGCCTACCTTTATAATGCCTTAAGAATTTTCTAGCATTACTTTTAACATATAGTAATCATCGATGATTATCGTCAATTTGGGGCATATTGAGATTTCGGGCACAACATTTATATGCTTTATTTATAAATTCTTCTTACGATTTAAATATGAAGTATAAAATTTGCATTACGTGACTGAAATATGAAATTGATTAAAAAAATTTCTTTCAAACTTTCAAAATTTAATTCTATGCTGTATCATCTGAAAGATAGTGAGAAATTTGTGAGTTTTCAAATATTCGTGAGAAAAAATAATTAAGCAAAATATTTTTAATTAATGTTAGTCACTTTATTTAACATATAACATTGCTGTAAAATACCATGTGCGTGAACTAATCGATTTAATAATATGGGATAAAGCCTACCCTATAAAAAATAAGTGTCCGGAAATTGTCCAGAAATTGTTCCAGAATTTGTCCGGAAATTGACCTGAAAAATTTTTTCATATAATTTGTCATAAAAAGATGTTTAATATGTAACCATCATCATAGTTGCTCTTAACCTAAATTTTTATATCATAGATATATAGTATTTTTGCCTGCTCAACAAATTTAATTAGTATGACAAAG
>QZLH01001582.1:3570-18098 GCA_003833135.1 Oehlia diaphana
CTTGAAACCAATAAACCTTCTAAAAGGCCTGTATTAGCATCTCACCAACAAAATACATATCAAGAAAAAGAAATTGACCTTCAAGGTTCGGCTAAATACAATTTTTATTTTTACAATTTAATTTTTAATTTAATAAATTTAACACTTATTTATAACAGATCGTAATTCTGAAAAAGAAAACATCACCATAAATGTATCACATTCTCAGAATTTGGGTAAATTTTTTTTTAATTATTTATTTTTGTTAATAACTATTCCTTACAATATTAATTAAAAAAAAATCTAGATAAAGAAAATAATCCTATAACTGTACCGTCCGCCTCTTCTTCAGGTTCATTTTATTATCTTTTAAAGAAAATTTAATACATTAAATAATAGGATTTTCTAATAAATTTCAATTATTTAATAGGTAATAAATGTCCTTTTTGTACAGAATTCTTGCCCTATCCTCTTCCTTCAAGAATACGACTTTTATTAAGTAAAATCGCAAAACAAGATGGTAAAAATATATATACTTAATTTTTAATAATTAAAAACTGAAAAACAAACATTAAATATTTAAATAATTGAAAATTATCTATTATTAGGTATACCCACACAAGAAGATCGCAACTTATTTTGTGAAATTCACAACACGGAAATAAAAAACAATTAAATTAGTTAAATTTTAATCTTTAAATTCTTTTATTAATGATGATAAATAAAGCTTATCTCGTAAATTAATAGTGCATAACTAAAGTTCAAATTTAACATTTCTTAAATAATAAAATAAGTAATAAACTTAAAAAAATTCGGCCTTTCTTTATATATAAAAGTTTGACGTGTCTAAAATAAGTGTTCTAAAACAATTTTAGCCAATCAAATTCAAAGGGGTACAGGATAAAAATCTGTACCCCCCGGGTATAGGATAATAACTTATACCCGGGGTACACGTTAAGGATCCCCTAAATTTATTATAGAATGGGAAAACCTGTTCGGCTGACATACAGTATGATTACGCAACTCTACTTGCTTCATCTGCATTACCATTTAAGTTCAACTAAATAATTTAACCATCAAATATATTGCCATATTTCGAAAGTTTCGAAGGTTTCAGAAATTTAGAAATCTGTTGAAACGAGTTTCGATTCGCCCACAACACTAACTGTAATAAAGCTAAATTAGATAATAAAAAAGTGGTTTTTTTTTAATTAGAAAGAATCATTTTTTTTTTATGTAAAAATGAGTTGAGTTTAAATATTATTTCTTTCATCATTTCTTCAGTTTGTGAAAAAATTATTCCAAATAAATTAATTTTTTATTTATTTTATTAAAATTCGTTTAATTAAATATTAAATTTTGTATTTATTATTTGTTAAGCTCTTCAAAGAAAAAGATGATCAACTAACATGCAATAAATAACCTATTGTCAACTCAGTTCCAAAATTTTGTCAGCTCGGTCGGTCATTATCAGACCCGGACAGGATGCCATAGTTATGCATGCAATGCTTATGAATATTTTGAACAATGCATTTTGCATAAATATTGTTACTGGCTTGACGTTTAATAAATAAAAAAAATGCCATAGTCATGCATGCAAATGCTTGTACTTATGATTAATATTTTTGCACATGATGCATTTTGCATAAATATTGTTATTGGCGTTTAATAATAAAAAAATATGGCATAGTTATGCAAACAATGCTTGCACTTATGATCAAACATTTGCAATTTTGCATAAACATTGTTACCATTTATATCCATACTAATAAAGACGTTCAATAATAAAAAGAGAAGAAAAAAAAAAGTCTTTACATTATCTTTTTCATCTTTTCCTTTAATTTTTGATATAATTATACAATAATGGCTCTCAATAACGATAAAGGTAAAATCATATATAGCGTGAGCATTTATAATACAAATTAGATTCTAAAATTTTTAAACAAATTGTAATAAGTTTCAAGCAGTACCAAGGAATATGAAGGTAATTATAATATATTAAGCAAGCTAATTAATAAAAATTATTTGTAATAATTTAAATACTTTCTATCTATGATTATATAATATACTTATAATTAAACTAACCATATTATGTCAAAATTATATTAATTTAGCTCGTAAGTTAATGGGTCATCTTATAACTTATAATTGAATAATAATGAAATTACTTACGTTTGTTATATTCTATATAACCAAATAATCCCATTTTAATGCTTAATAATACTATAGTTTGTAAGTTATCAGTTATTTAATCCTTAAGTTCTTTATTTATTTTACATAATATTAAAATAACTAAATTCTTTGTTTAAAAAATTATTTTGTAATTTCTTTAGATGGTAAGTTATAAGCATATAATATTTAGAAAAAGTAATTCATCGATCCCCGATATATCGACGACCTCTTGTTTGTCACTTAAAGTCGTACCCCACTTTTCAAAAATTCCATTTGTCACGTTATTTGTCACATGCATTACTTTCTTAATGCGGCCAAAAATCAGGGGATCGAGGTCCTAATATTTGCATTTAAACTAACTAAATTTTTATTAAATAATTATTTTATAATATAGGCGGTAAGTTATTAATTTTATTATTACATAACTATATAATATTTACATATAATTTAAACTAACTAAATAATCTAGATCGTAAGTAATTCTATTATAGCATATTAAAATAATATTTAAACTAACTAAATTGTTTATAAAATTATTTAATAATATAGCTTGTAAGTTATTTTTAATTCTATCATTGCATACTATATAATATTTGTACATGATTTAAACTAATTAAATTCTTTATTTAAAAAATTATTTAATAATATAGGGAGTAAGTTATTTATTCAACTTTATTATTACATATTTATATAATATTTGCATATAATTTGAACTAACTAAATTATTATTTAAAAATTATTTGGTAATTTATTTTAGGTCGTAAGTTATGAGTTATTTAATTCTATTATTACATATTTATAATATATTTGCATATAAATTAAACTAAATTCTTAATTCAAAAAATATTTAATAATATAGCTTGTAAGTTATTTATTTAATTATATCATTACGTATTTATAAAATATTTCATATAATTTTAAGCTAATTAAATACTATAATTAAAAACTTGTTTTATAATATAGACGGTAAGTTATTTATTTAATTTTATTAATAAGTATTGATATAATATTTACATATAATTTAAGCCTAACTAAATTCTTTATTTTAATAATATAGCTCGTAAGTTATTTATTTAATTTTATTATTACATGTTCTATAATATCTACATATAATTCAAACTAACTAAATTCTATATTTGTAATAATATAGCTCGTAAGTTATTTATTTAATTTTATTATTACATATTTATATAATATTTATTTGCATTATAATTTAACCTAACTTAATTCTTTATTTTAAAAATTAATTTAGTTTGTAAGTTGTTTACTTAATTCCATTATTACCTATAATATTTACAAACTAATTAACTATTATTTTATAATTTATTTAGATAGTAAGTTATATTTATTTAATTATTATCTACATACAATTAAACTAAAAGTGTTTATTTAAAAAATTATTTGATAATATAGCTCGTAAGTAATTTTTTTAATTTATTTCTTGCGTATTTATATAATAATAACACGTAATTTAAACTAACTAAATTCTTTATTGAATTATTTAATAATATATATAGCTTGTAAGTTATTTATTTAATTCGATTATTGTATCATATAATATTTATGCATAATTTTAAACTAACTAAATTCTTTATTTGAAAATTATTTAATAATATAGGGGGTAAGTTATTTATTATTTTATTATTACATATTTTATAATATTTATGCGTAATTTAAACTAACTAAGTTCTTTATTTAAAAAATTGTTTAATAATATAGAGAGTAAGTTATTTGTTATTTTATATAGTATTGATTAATGCAAATAATTTAAACTAATTGAATTCTTTATTTAAAAAATTATTTAATAATATAGGTAGTAAGTTATTTATTTAATGTTATTATTACATATTTATATAATATTTGAATATATAAATTTAAACTAATTAAATTCTTTATTTAAAAATTATTTATTAATAAGCTCGTAAGTTTTTTATTTAATGATATTATATAATATTTACATATAGTTTAAACTAATTAAATTCTTTATTTAAAAAATTAATTATTAATATAGCTTGTAAGTTATTTATTTAATTCTATCAATGCATATTTATATAATACTTATGCATAATTTAAACTAACTAGTAATTCTTTATTTAAAAATATTATAATATATATAGATCGTAAGTTATTTATTTACTAATTATATAATTACATATTTATATAATATTTGTATATAATTTAAACTAACTAATTTCTTTATTTAAAACTTATTTTATAATATAGTAGGTGGTAAGTTACTTATTTAATTTTACTAATACATACAGTATTTATATAATATTTGTATATAATTTAAACTAACTAAATTCTTTATTTAAATAATTATTTTATAATATAGGCGGTAAGTTATTTATTTAATTGTATTATTTAAATTTTATATGATATTTTAAATTAACTAAATTCTTTATTTGAATAATTATTTAATTATATAGAGGGTAAGTTATTTACTCTATTACATATGGTTAAAAAAATCGAAACATTGATCAAGAATTAAAATACAATATTATGAAATTTATAGATACACCAGTTTCTAATGAATATCATCTACAAGCATATTATACAAGTCGCTTGCTTGATTTTACCACTAAAAAATTAAATGAAATTCTTGAAAATGCCAGTAAGTGAAGATTTGGATAATTGTATTAAAAGGTTTGAAGTCATTAGGTATGTAATATAGTTTTATATAAAAAAAATAGTTTGTAAATTATTATGTGAAATTTATTTTATTTACTTAATTATTTAGATATTAAAACAGATGACAATTAAATTATATATGGAATCTTTAAAAAGATTTACAGTATTTTATTAAGTGATATTTGATATCATGTATTCAACAGAAATTGTTCTTCGCTTTTTAGATTTATTTAAACACTAAGACTAGAGTGATGAAATATTATACAAGATTCTTAGTTTGTAATTTAAATAATTCATATTTTTAAATTTTATATGGTATTTTCATTTTTTAGAATTATTTAAACACTAAGGCTAAAGTAGTAAATATTTTATAAGTTTCTTAGTTTTAATTTAAATAAATCAACTTTTCAATTATTAAATTTAAATTAACAAAATAATGAACAGTATATAACCCATATACATATGATACTATCATGAACTTACAATAATAAAAATGAATGTTAGTTAACATTCATTAAAAATAAAACAAAAAAAACTTTGTTACTTTTGAAATGGAGTAAAGGACCATCCTGAACTTACAAAAAAAAGAGAAAATGAATGCTAGCATGAAAGAATCAAAATTGCATATACATACAATGTAGTACTATTTGGGCCAAAAGTGCAATTTTTTTTGGATTTTTTGATTTTTGAATTTTTGATTTTTTAAATTATGTAATGATTATATAATATAAAAATAGTAATTTGATTATGTAAACTTTCATATTTGGAAATCTGTACTACATAAATTTCTTATAGAAATGTTGATTATATAATCGTATTATACAAAAAATTTGATTATGTATTCAAATAATTATATAATAGAGAAATGCTTATTTTTAGCTTATAACTTAGATCTTGTGCAACTTTTAAGTATGATATTATATGGTAATATTCTTTTTTGAAGGAAATTATCAATAAAAAATTTTTTTATTGGTAGAGATGTGGCCACAATTAGGTCTTACTAATCCCAACCCACAATTCATAACCGCAACTCTATATTTTTTACATAGCTGTAATTATGAACCATTTGGAAAACAGATGAGGCATCAACCTTATTTATTGGTCTTAGAAAAAATCATTTTTCACTAATTAAATTTAACAAAAAAACAATTTTTCATTAAAAAATATAATAATAAATGATAAAATTTAAAATACAGAATTTTACAATTTGATATAGTATGAAATGAATAAATTATTAATATTTCTGACTTCTGAGACAAAGTTATAGTCAGATATTTTTGAGCTAAAGAAAATTTTTTTTTCGATTTTATCTTATGTTAAGACAAAATAACTTAATATAAAACCCGTTCTAATAGTCAACAACTAATCTAGCTTACAGTAGGTCATTCTATAAGTTGTACAAATAGTTAGGGGATGGCCAGAAATGACGTAATTTAAATTTTAGGATGTTTGACTCCATGTCATCATTCATTTTAGGAAATGTAAAATTAAAACATAATTCTGGCTAGAATTATATTAACTACAAGTGTCTAAAAATGGAAGCTGTGTAACATCATCATGGTCTTAAGTCTTAACCCCTCCCCCTTAGGAAATGACGTCATTTCTGGCAGTCCCTTATAGTAAAAAAATTTTTTATTTTTAAGCTTGTTTTTCTATTTCTATTTCTTTCTTTTTTGTTATTTTTTCTTAACAAAATCTTATTCTAACTTCTTTTTTTTCTTCTGTAGTTTCTTATTTACAGAGATATTTTCGAAGATAAATATTAAAAGAAGCTAAAATTGGCTTCTTTAATATTCTTTATTTTTTATTTTTCTATAGTAGAGGATTATTGTTTAAATAATTTTTAATTAGGGTGGCTTAGCATTAGCACGTGATATTACGGATGAACAAAATCGGCCGATATACAACAACTTTTTGCATCACATTAGTATCATATCTTATTTGATGTGTATTCCACTCCAATCTAAATTCATTAATTCTTGAATTAGAAACAGCATAAAAACAAAAATAAGACATGCTCTATAAAAAAAAATGATAATATTTATCTTTAAATATAATTACTAATTAATCAATAAATATGCATTTTTACTAACCTATCAATATAGTCAAAATAATCCATTCTCCTACTGTTTCAGTAGATAATTCAATTCAAAATTATGATTTATATTTGTGTAAAAAAAGACCACCAAGCTTCAATTCATTGATTACTTATTGAGCTACAGTACCATATCACCAAGATTTAGATATATACTGCTTAAAATTAATTTACTAAGTAACATATATAAAATATAATTGTATTTCACTATTAAATGGGCATTTCCATTGGTGTAATTTTTATACTACCTTGTAACTAAAAAAGTCATAAAAATTTTTATTAGATCATACAAACTAACTTTGGCTGGAATTATAATTTGGCTGAAATTAAAATTTGCCACATCATAAAATGTTGAAAATAAGCAACTTTATTATAATTTGCTTTGGTTTATGTAAGCTAGCTTATGTAATTGCTTAAATAAGCAATTTTAGCTTATATAATTGCTTATGAAATTACAGTCATTTGACCATTCAAAGGATTTGCCTGATCCTTCGCCATAATCATAAATCATTTAGAATTTGTCATTTGAGTCATTTGTGAAATGAAAAATGCCAAATAATTTATGATTATGACAATCATTTGTCATTTGATCATTTTTCATTATAATACTGAAAGATTATTGCGCAATTCCTAATTGCGGAATCACGTGATTTGTGAGCGAACAATTCTTTAAATTTTTTTTTTTTTTTTTTTTTTTTATGGAGTGATGAAAATAATACCGTAACAACAAATTTAAATCAATCTGGTAAAATGTTAGCAAAAGCTCCAAAAAGTTAGCATAAAAGGGGCTATACAGATAGTTCTGATTCCTACGGGATAATGTCAATCAGCATGGTGGTTATCAGATTCAAGGTCACGTGATGGTGATAATGAGTTAAAAATTAAATATTTTGTGAAATATTTAATTTATTAAAATTTAACGTTATCATAATGAAATATATTTGAGATTTAATGAAAAATTTTTGGCAATAAATTATTACACAGAAGCGATTGGCGTAATCACATGACATTTGACCATAATAAATTTATTATAGAATGGGAAAACCTGTTCGGCTGACATGTGATGGGTCAATTAAATAATTTAACCATTAACTTTTGCCAAATATTGCCATACTTCGAAAGTTTTGGAGGTTAGCTGGTTTCGTAATCGACCCCTGGAGAAACTCGTAGGTTTCGCCCACAACAGCAACTATAATAAAGCTGAATTAGAAAATAAAAAAAATAAAATTGTTTTTTTATTAGGTTAGAAAAGAATCATTTTTTTTTGTTTCTTCATTAAAAAATTAGAAAGTTCTTTTTACTTTTTCATTAGGAATTGGAAAATTTTATTCCCATTTTTTTATCAATCAAATGATCTTTTTTTATAAACAAATTTATTATTGAATTTTTTTTTTTTTTTTTTTTTGTAAAAATGAGTTTAAATAATATTTCTTTCTCATTTCTTTGTGAAAAAAAAATTATTGTAAATAACCTAATTTATTTAAAATAAATTTTATTAAATATTCGTTCATATTTATTATTAGTTTTAGCTTTTCAAAGAAAAAGATGATCAACTACTAACAGCGGTGTTGATCTTTTGCCAACTCAGTTCTGAAATTTGTCACTCGGTCGGTCATTGTCAATAATGCTTTGCAATGCATATTGCATAAATATTGTGACTAGATGCTAATAATAAATAATCATGTTTGTACTTATGACCAATATTTTTTGCACATGATGCATTGTGTGTTACTGGCGTTTAATAATAAAATGCCATAATCATACATGCAATGATTGTACTCATGATCAATCTTTTTACACATGATGTATTTTGTGTTACTGGCGTTTAATAATAAAAGAAGAGAAAAAAAGATATTTACATTATCTTTTCCACCTTTTCCAGGGAGAATTTTGATATAATTATACAATAATGGCTCTCAATATCGATAAAGGTAAAAATTATATATGGCGTGAGCATTTAATACAAATTAGATTCTAAAATTTTTAAACAAATTGTAATAAGTTTCAGGTAGCACCAAGGAATATGAAGGTAATTATAATATATTAAGCAAGCAACTATTTATCGTTTTATTAATTACTAATTTATAATAATGAAATTACTTATTTTTGTTATATTCTATATAATCAAATAATCCATTTAATGCTTAATGATACTATAGTTTGTAAGTTATCAGTTATTTAATTCTTTAGTACTTTACTTTATTTATTTTACATAATATTAAAATAACTAAATTTTTGTTTAAATAATTATTTTGTAATTTCTTTTAGATGGTAGGTTATAATTTATTTATTTAAACTATTATTACGTATATACTGTATAATATTTAGAAGTAAATTATCGACCCCGATGTATCGACTTCTTATTTGTTCACTAAGTTCTCAAAAATTCAATTTGTCACGCTATTTGTCACGTGCTTAATTTCTTAATGTCGTAATGCTGGCCAAAATCAGGTGATCGATAAATCGGGGTCGAAATTATCAGTTATAATATTTACATTTAAACTAATTAAGTTCTTTATTTAAAAATTAGTTAATAATCTAGCTCGTATGTAATTCTATTATAGCATATTTAAAATAATATTTAAACTAACTAAATTGTTTGTAAAATTAATTAATAATATAGCTTGTAAGATATTTATTTAATTATATTATTGCATTTTTATATAATATTTACACTAACTAAATCTTTTATTTAAAAATTATTTGGTAATTTATTTTAGATTGTAAGTTATAATTCTACTATTACATATTTATTTTATATTTACAAATAATTTTATTTACATATAATTTAAACTATTTTTTTATTTAAATAATATAGCTCGTAAGTTATTTATTTAATTTTATTAATATATATTTATATAATATTTACATATAATTCAAACTAACTAAATTCTTTATTTAAAATTATTTTATAATATAGGCGGTAAGTTATTTATTAAATTCTATCATCATATTTCATATATAATATTTACATATAACTAATTTTGTAATTTCTTTAGATGGTAAGTTATGAGTTATTTATTTAACCATATTATATAATTTTTATATTTAAAATAAATTCTTTATTTAAAAAATCAATAATATAGGGTGTAAGTTATTATTAATTATGTCATTACGTATTTATATAATATTACATATAATTTTAAACCAACTAAATTCTATATTTAAAAAATTCTTTTATAATATAGTGTGTAAGTTATTTATTTAGTTTTATTGTTGCGTATTGAATAATAATTTAAACCTAACTAAATTTTTTATTTAAAAATTATTTAATAATATAGCTCGTAAGTTATTTATTTAATCTTATTATTGCATATTTGTATAATAATTTAAACTGACTAAAATCTTTATTTAAAAAATATTTAATAATGTAGGGAGTAAGTTATTTGTTATTTATTTAATTTTATTATATAATATTTGCATGTGATTTAAACTGACTAAATTCTTTATTCAAAAATTATTTAATAATATAGGTCGTAAGTTATTTGTTATTTATTTTAGTATACAATATTTGCATATAATAATTTAAACTAACTAAAATTCTTTATTTGAAAAATTATTTAATAATATAGGGAGTAAGTTATTTATTTAATTTTATTATTACATGTTTTATAATATTTGCATATAATTTAACTAAATTCTTTATTTAAAAATTATTTAATATTATAGCTCGTAAGTTATTTATTTAATTCTATCATTGCATATTTATATAATACTTATACATAATTTAAACTAACTAAATTCTATTTAAATATTATTTAATAATATAGGCAGTAAGTTATTTATTTAATTTTATTATTACATATTTATAATATTTAGCTACTAACTAAATTCTTCATTTAAAAAATTATTTAAAAATATAGTTGGTTAGTTATTTGTTATTTATTTAATTTTATTATATAATATTCAACTAAATTCTTTATTTAAAAATTATTTAATAATACAGGAAGTAGGTTATATATTTAATCTTATTATTGCATGTTATATAATATTTGAATATATAAGTTTAAACTTATTAAATTCTTTATTTAAAAATTATTTAATAATCATATACTAGCTCGTAAGCTATTTATTTAATTTTATTATTATGTTTATATAATGTTTGTATATAATTTAAACTAAGTTCTTTATTCAAAACTATTTAATAATATAGCTTGTAAGTTATTTATTTAATTCTATTATTACTTGTTTATGTAACTAACTAAATTCTTTATTTAAAAATTTATTTAATAATATAGTAGGTGGTAAGTTATTTATATTACATACAGTATTTATATAATATTTGTATATAATTTATATTAATTAAATTCTTTATTTAATTATTATTTTGTAATTATAGGTGGTAAGTTATTCATTTAATTATATTATTTACATATTTACATAATATTTGCATATAGTTTAACTTAATACTTTATTTGAATAATTATTTAATAATATAGGACGTAAGTTATTTAACTCTATTACATATGGTTAAAAAAATTGAAGACATTAACGAATAATTAAAATACGATATTATGAAATTTATAGATACACCGGTTGCTAATGAATATCAACTACAAGCATATTATACAAGTCGCTTGCTTGATCTTACCAGTAAAAAATTGAATGAAGTTCTTGAAAATGCTCAGTAAGTGAATATTTGGATGATTGTATTAAAAGTTTTGAAGTCATTAGATATGTAAAATAGTATATAAAAAAATTAATTTGCAAATTATTTATATGAAATTAATTTTACTTATTTAATTATTTAGATATTAAAACAGATGACAATTAACTCTTTAAAAAGATTTATAGTATTTTATTAAGTGATGTTTAATATCCATGTATTCAACAAAAAATTGTTCTTTATTTTATTGCTTTTTAGATTTATTTAAACACTAAGTCTAGAGTGGTAAAATGTTATACAAGATTCTTAGTTTGTAATTTAAATAATTCCTATTTTTTAAATTTTATATATATTTTCATTTTTTAGAATTATTTAAACACTAAGGCTAAAGTAGTATATATTTTGCGAGTTTCTTAGTTTGTAATTTAAATAAATCAACTTTCCAATAATTATCAAAATAATGAAACAGTATATAAACCGTATATATATAAAAATTAAAATATAAAATATAATGAATTTAAATACCGTTGATTTCATTTGATATTGTTGCATTAACATCATCACTAGTATTACGATATTAATTTCAAAATGTTACGTGAACCGAATCAAATGTGCGTGTAAAAAAAACATTATTCGCTTTGAAAGCAATTATAACGATAAAGCATTAATCTCTATATTGCAATGCGCATCTATTGGAAATTCTGTCATCATGTGTCGATCATACTACGCCACAAAAATTTTACAGCTGATGCTTTATTTTGTCATAACAAGTCACAAAATCTATTTTATTTATTAGTCACGATGTATTCAATAACTTATATATACCCAACGTTAATATTTGAAAACTCGTACATTTTTACATTTTTTACTTTCTCAAAATTAATATTGAAAAATTCGTACATTTTTTTTTTCAAATATCCACCTATTTCCAATAACGTTACGAAATATTTTAATTCTAATCTAACAATCATGTCATATATATCATATAGAACCATAAATGATCTTGAAGAAAAGTTGTTAAAATGCAAGAATAACTGGTCTTTCTTCGATAACAATTTACGAAGAGTAATGGAAGAGCGCGTATAGCTGTTCAAGGAAGTGAAAGAACTTAAAAGTGTTGCCCACGATAATAATTTGAAAAAATGTATTCAATATTTAGTAAAACTAGATGATGTTACAAATCAAATATTTGCTATATTTGAAAAACAAATGGATCACGTAAAAGTCTTTATACCTGTTATGGAAGAACTAGTTAAGTCGGTGAAACAGTTGAAAGAGGAGTTAGCAATGGTTCAAACTAGGATAGAAATATTAAGCAAATATCGATATTGGATTATAAAATTAAGATCTGTTGTGTTACGAAAGATGAACGAAAGGGATCAAGAGTTCAAGATAAACGAATCAAGAGTTCAAAAATTGGGGTGATGTAGCAGAAATACTTAGCCTGGAGGCGGATAATAAAGTTTTGTACGAAGAAACTGGTAAACACTATGAGCAAATATGTACAAAACTATTAGTCAATGTTTTAAAAGACTTTGAGTTGACAATGTCAGATTTTGATCAATTGCTGCTCATGTATGATGAAAGTATTTCCGGATTTCCCAATAAAAAAACAACTCTCGCAGATCTGCCATATGCTCAAGTAGAGTTGGCCGGGACAACCTTTCCTGAAAGCATGGCAGATTATAAGAAACTATTGGAAAAAGCTTTGAATGCCATAGGAATTTGGAAAAAGGAGTTCTTTAATTAAAGTGAGTTAAACTTCGTTTCTGCATTTCTGTATTATACTCGGAATGACATATTCGTCGGCCTTTAAAAATAATCTTTACTTTATGCTTAAAATCCAGACGGCATAAGAAGAAATCAATAATTCCTTTTCCCGAGCTAATACTTGTTTTTGGTATTATTAACTCGCTCAAATTGTTTTTCCTTTGGTATTTGTAGTATTTGCAAGAAAAATTCCGTTGGGAACAATTAAATAATATTGTGTTTGGCTTTAATGAACATTTGAAACACCAGCTACTAGTTAAATAGGTAATATAGATGCTTTTTTGCGTAATAAAGTAATTTATATTGCAATTATCGCGAAAATTTTTCTTTTTGCTTCATTTTTATATGAAATAAAATTAACATTTTTTAGCACATTATAATGTTTCTGAAAAAAAATCAAAAATAAATTTAGGAACTTTTTTTAACTAAGGTTGCTATAAAAATATAGAACCGTTTCCAATACATAAAATTAAAATAAATAATGTTAACATTTTTTATATTCACTTCAAGTGTTAATGACACTAAATTAATTAAAATTCCAACATAAATATTTGATTTATTTTTAAAGAAATGATACTATCATCAATATATCTAAAAAGAAAATATGATAAAAACATTTAAGGTGCAAATAAAAATGCAAATAAAATTAGAATGTAATTTACCTTAAAATAATTTAAAATATTTTTGGTGAAGTAAGTCAAATGCAAATTTAGAAAACTGTTCACCGTAAGTAATAATTACGGCATTTCGGATTATCTACCCTAGGTTTCGGATTACGGCTCAAAATTACGGCACATTACGACACAAGTTTAATTTCAGCCAAGTTCGTAATGCCAGGCCAATTTTCGCACTATATCACGTAACGATACACAAATTTCCAAAAAAGGAAAATTTGTCCTCCAATAAATTGGAAAACGAGTTACACAAGGATACATCAATGTCCAAAAAAGGAAATTTATTTGAAGATCGCTTAGAATTATTCATGTCACGTGACACTTATTAATTACGACACAAAAGTTGCAACTTTTACGGCAATACTTACAAACTTTACAACCAGTTACAACTATTACGGCGACCAACACTATTGATAATTATTCAATATAAGGCCGGGCAAAAAAAATTTTTAGATTCTCGTGACATAAAATTTTAAAAATGACCGGCAATTTTTTTTATATTTGTAAAATTTTTTCATATGTAAAATTTTTTTACGCCACATTGGCCAATAACTTAAATCACGTGATGAAAATTTTTTACTATAAAAAAAAAATTTCCATT
>QZLH01001583.1:7339-18497 GCA_003833135.1 Oehlia diaphana
TAATCAACACTGCATAAATCATCGCACCCCACTGACCCCCTTGCTATAAAATATTTATTTATATTATGCAGAGGGGTGATGATATGGTTACACAGGTCAAGAAGGTAATTTTTGCGGGAGGGGGGTTAAGACCATGATGATGTTACACATCTTCCATTTTTAGATACTATTAGTTAATATAATTCTAGCCAGAATTATGTTTTAATTTTACATTTCCTAAAATGAATGATGACATAGGGGAGGGGAAAATCCTAAAATTTAAATTACGTCATTTCTGGCCATCTAACTGTACATTCATCATGCGCAGTAATTACGAGCCTTCCTTTATAAATACTATAGTCAAGGTGATACAAATTGTCCTGCACGTCAACTAAACTTCGTTCAAAGCCAACTTAATTATATTATAACACAATCCGGCCTTATATCAGTTATTTATTTGATGGTATAAGCCTTCCGGAATCCTAATTTGGGAATACATTTTTTTCGAAACTCTCTTACCAATGAAATCTTTCCGCAGAAAATATTTATCATCAAGTGCAGATCCGAAGATCTGATATTTTGACTTTTTTATTGAATACTTGGACACATTTGAAAGTGAGTTATCCTGGTTTAAGTCACTATAAACTTTGTTCACTAAATTTACACTTTTTATGTATTATTTGTCTTAGTGGCGTCCGGTTTTGGTTATTATGGAAATCGTAGTAGATGTTTTACTTTCTGGCAAGAATTTCGCAAATGTTATGCTATGGCCGATAGACCCGAACAATGCACTTTACAAATGGACGACTATTTTGAATGTCTACATCATACAAAAGAGGTAATCTTAAAATTTTGTCCAATTTTCTCTTGACAATTCAATTTATTATGCTTTTTTTTTGTTTATTTAGAAAGCACGTGCTAAAGCTATTAAAGATCAAGAATTAAAGTTAAATGAAGAAAGGAAAAAACAAGACGAATTATCTCGTAAATTAACTGATTCCGCTAATAAAAGTAATGTAACAAGATTAGGTATTATAGATAATAGTGTTAAACAAAAAGAAGCTTCGAATTAATCAATGTGTGTATTTTTCTTAATTTATCTCAAAAAATTTATCTACAACAATGTTTACACTGCAAAATACTTTAATATATTAAATAAATTATATATTCTGAAATTATTTTTTTTCTTTTTTTTGCAATTTTAATAATCCTCACTTTAATTTAATTCAATTATATGGTTCTTCCTCATCTGTTACTGTTACACTCTTTCCTTTGCCCTTATTGCCCTTAACTTCATTTTGAGAAATTTCATTTGTATTTGTAAAGTTAGCATTACCAATATTGTTTTCGGCTTCATTATTATTGTTATTTATTAATGAATTCTCTTCTGCCGATGATGAAGTCGCATTTAACTCTGTTATTGGAACACTAGGGAATGCGCTGACAGCCTGTGTAAGCACACTGATAATATTATAGATTTGCGTTTGTGCCTCTTGTAATATTCTTATTTTTTCTTCAAATGCTGCACGTGTGTTTGTTTCTAATAAACGAATTTGTTCTTCCGTTAAAGTTTCCAATGTTGAAGACGACGAATTAGAATTAGAATTATTTGGTAGAACTGGGAAAAGTGGTATTAGTCCTGGTGGTGCTTGCATAGGAAATTGTGATAAGTTAATAGATTGAAAGGACATTGGTTGTGCATTATTAAATGTTCGTGAAGCTGAAGAAGATAATTGATCCCAAGGCATTCTAGGTATAACTGGCTGATTAGGTCTCCGTGTTGAATTATTTTGGCTGTGTGCATTAGATGTTGAACTAGACTCTTCGTTTGTCTGTAAATATAGTAAATTAATAGAATCTTTCTTATATAATTGGTTAATTATTAAATTACAAACCTCTGTTGTCGTTCGACCTTCAGTTTCAGTAGATTGTGAATTTTGTGGTACATCCTGTCGTGTATCTTGTGAATTATTTGGTTGTTGTAAAGGTTGTTCAATATTCTGGTTCAAATCATTATCTTGTTCACCCATATTAGGTAGATTTGCTAGGGGTATAGGGGCCACAGGTAATTGCCCATGAAATTGTCCATGCATTGCTGGTTGCCACATTATAGTAGGAAATCCTGGGAATGCGTTAGCAATAAATCCTGGATGATTCGGGAAAGGCATACCTTGTGGTAATTGAGGCTGCTGTGGTTGTCCCTGTAGTCCATTACGAGCAGCTTGTGCTTGAATTGGACGTTGCTGCTGTTGTAGTTGTACTGCAGGTGTTTGTTGTTCCAAAACAGGTCTACGACTACATTTTACAAACGTTTGTGTTATAATAACCGACTGTTGAAAAGTTCGCAATTTGAAAAAATAAGCGTGTGAATTTGATAATTTACTTACCAAGTTGGACAGCTCTGTTGTCTTTCTAACCAACTTCTTAAACAATGAAAATGGAAAATATGCCCACAAGGTAATTTTTTTGGTACATCCCCCATGTTATTATTACTCCCTTGACGCCTATCTACATTGTTATTTCGTTGTGGTTCTGCATCATTATTGTTATTTGCATTATTATTGGCGGCGGCTATCATTTCCTCCCGACAAATAATACATGTACGGTCACTTAATCTTTCAAGTTCTTCGTTAGTCGCACTAGGGTAACGTTCATTCATATTTCTAGTAGCGCGACGATATCTAACTAAATCGCCACACTTCTGGAGAAATGATCGAAGCGTTACATATAAATCACGTATGATATGTAAAGCTATTCCGTAGAATACGAGAATTATAGCGAAAAAGATAAGATAAACTATCAATTTAATAAAATCTGTAAAAGAAAAATAAGACAAACAAAGTAAATATATATATAAGCTTTTAAGTTAATAAACACAATAAAGCATAAATATTCACCAGTCACCAATTCCAAATAAAAGACATAAATTGATTTATTTTCCCATTGTTCTTCACGTCTCATATCAATTACATTTAATATATACTTAGCAATAGTGGATAATATTGTTGCGGTAAGAATGGAATACTGAACGAATAATAACAACACAACTTAGATGATAAAATATATATATTATTGATAAACAATTTAATGATAAACAAAAATACGCACTTCAAATGCAAACATGATCATCATATTGGGCTCATTATGCATTGCTATATTAATGGCATATGATGCCAAAATTAGATCGACTATACCCAATATTTCCATTAACGAAATCATCCGTATGTGAAATGATATTGGTACGGCTGGTGATTGTTCCATCTATTTTGAAATCAGTTTCTTAGTATGAAATTAAAAGAATATAAAAGAACATTCGCAAAGAGTCAGTTTAGTATCTTTTTTCTATACTCACAAATTCTACCCGATCTTGACATAGCCAATGAAATATTTTTAGAAACAATAAAATTGTGAATGTTACAACGAAACTAGTATTGAATTCATCTCGGAATATTGTCATAGCTAAGCATGTTTCTGTGAAAGCATACCATGCCCTTTCGTATAAGTGCTTTAAATAAAATAAAAAAATTAATTTTGAAAATTATAACAATTTGATTCGAATTTATATATCAATTTACCTCTATTTCAACAGCACGTAAACGACCAAAAAATATTGTCTGAAGTATTTTACCTAAAACTATTGTAAGGAAAAAACCCATGTTCATCAAGATCTAGTAACGGCAAGTGTATAATTAAATTAAAAAGTCAAGTGGTAAGTAATTAGAAAAAATAATGAAAGTCCGAGTTTGAAAAACGGTACTTGTTTCGGTAGAAAACGACTAAAGCAGATTTGGTTTTAAATCTGCAGATCTGTAAGTAAAACTAAAAGTATAGGTCTTGACAGCCGAGACAAATTTGCAAAGGGCCAAGATAAAATATGTCTTGACTCCGACTTTAACCTACCATAATGCAAGCGCTTGATTTCGATAAATATATACATGCTGCATAAAAATTAGGTCTTTGACGAAATGCGGCTGCAATGATTGAAAGTGTCAGGAAAGTACTAATTCCACCGTAAACCGCTAAGCGAACCATTTTTAAGTATTAATAAAATTCTATTTTATTAATCAAATATAATAAAAGGAATGTCTTGAAATAAAAACGAAAACCAAAGCCATTTAAAAACGGGCTTTTTTGAAGAGGTATTTGTAACAAAAATCCACTATTATGACGCCACGTATATGGAAAGAAATTCTGTGATTCTGTGTGACAACAGTCAATTAACTGTCATGGCGAGACTCACGTGAACGGAAAAACAAAACAAACGCGTCTTCAGACATTCTTTAACAATAATATTATACTATGGACAATAATTATAATAATCGTGTATCCAAGTATCGTCCAGTGCCAAAAGACAAGCAAAGGCAAATAGACAATACAGCCATTTCTCAAGCAGTTTACTTATGGTTAACAAATGAGCTTGGCTACAGATCAGGACGTTCTTCGTCCATAGTGGACGACGCGATTTCCGACAATGAAACAATTAAAGAAGAAATACAAAAGTATGACATTCTGAGTAGGAACAAATATTCACACACTTATTTAAATGCTTTATTAACATTTAATTTATTCTATTAGGCTTTGTAAGAATGAATTTATTCCGATTTTCAGGTTCCTTATGGAACGTCTAAAATCAACTAAGTATATATTTAAAAAAATAATAGTATTTGTAAATTCGAATAATTATTGAAATTTCTTATCGCTTTTAATTTATATTAGAGAAGTGGCTCGAATTCGCAATGAACTCCTGTAAGTTTTATTTGACAATATGAGATATTCTTTATATTATCAAATGTAACTCGTATCATTTCCGCATACGCAGTAATCAACAATTGAACGTAACGTTGCATCATATAAAACGAAGTAAAGCTAGATCCTCATTATCTGCTTCGACTGTTAGAGATGATAATTTCCTTCATAAAGCAAAAATTGACAAAAAATTGATACGGATCAACACAAACACAAAAAACGGAGAACAACAGATCAATGAGTTGATTTCACGTATAGCAGAGATTGGTAACATAATAATTGTACTATACAGACAAATCATTGACTTTTATATTTAGCTATTAAAAATGATTTTAGAGTTTCAGATAAGAAAAGTTCAAGAAGAAATACGTGAAAAAAAGAATAAGATTTATATGAAAAAAACATTTCAAGAAAATTGTAAATCCTTTGCAACGACTGAAAATGAATATCGGTGCCACTTGGAAGAATATAGAGGAAAATCTGGAATAAAAGATGAAATAAGGTATGTTAATGTCAGGTATTGAATGTTATTAAATTTTGATTAAAAAGAAACATTAAATTATGTAGTACGTCACAAAAAGGAAGTGAAACAACAACGACAGTAAGTATGATTTATCAAATATCGAAAATTTGAATATATATTAATTTCATGAGAAACGTAAATTTAATTATTGTTATAAAGATTAAAATCAAAAAAATTTGCGGAAAACTCAAGTTACTCGGGAAAAATGTGACGAGGTTTGATATTTTTTAGTATCCAATACTTCTTTAAGTCTGACAAATTCCTACTAAAGAATTTGTAGTAAAAGTCTTAGTGGAAATCAAAAAAATCAAATTCGCTTTTTGATTGAGGTTTAAATTTGACACAATTTTTTCATTATTGTTATTTTCAAACCGCTTTTTCTAATTTAATTCTTTATTATAGGATTTGCTAAAAACTTCATCTCCAAAATTATTGCTTAAATCTGTATCAGGAGTAATTAAATCTGCATCTAAGGATTTAATGTAATGTAATTTTATTATTGAATTCGAAAATTATATTTACATTAAACGTTTATTTAATGTTAGTCTTCCCCATCATTTTTTTACTTTATATAGTCCATGTGCTGAATTACCAGTTGATAATACTATTAAAGATTCAATCAACAAAGTTCAACGATTGCTGCAGGTGAATGTTATTATCTGATTTGATTTAGTTATTGTAATAATCGCTAATATAATTGATGTAAATATAATAAAAGCAACGTAGAGAAAATCATATTGAAAAGTTCATTGGAACCGAGGCGATCCTTAATGATATTCTTAAGCTGAGAGAAAAAATTGAACAGGAAACTGAATCCGTAAAAGCATATATTAAAAAAAAGTATGTGCATATGACTTCAATGGACGATAATATGATGTATTTATAAAGATTATTTATTTTTCAATCTTAATACGCAAATGTTTTCGACTCTAATTTTACAATTATTTTTCGGGAGGAGGTAGACAAGTGTTAAATTCCAAGGCTTCCTTAGAAGCTAGCCAAGCTGCATTTAACAGGATAATGAAGTTTGCCAACTTTCTTGAAAGTCAACAACAAAATTTGGTAGCACATGGTAATGAGTTACCAACACTGTTAAACCGAGTTCTTAATTATAATAATGTTATTGTAAGTCCATATTATTACATTTATCTATTCTATTTCTCTAATAATAATGTAAAATGTTTAATAGGAAGAAAAACAAAAAATTATTCAACGCCTGATACAAATCAATCAAATAACAAGAATGAACTTTATTAAACAATCTAAAGAGGTATTCATTTTTATAATAATCCAGGGTATAATTTTTGAAAAAACTGATATTTTTTAAATTCATTACTTAGATTTCAAGTTTTGTAGAAGAGAAAATCTTCCCATTCAATAATAGTATTGAAACTTTAAGTAAAAATCTTGATAGTATAATGATTAAGGAGAATGAAAAGCTCAAAAATTTAAATTTGAGATTAGCAAAACAAGTCAAGCTACCAAGGTGAAATTTATATTTATCATAATTTGGTGAATTTGTAGAAAAAACGCTTAAAATGACTATTTTTCTAGTGATTTCCGTGCTATTAGCACACTTGATATTAATCGTACTCTTGATGACAAATTTGTAAGAGATATAAAGGACTTAATCCATTGTCCAAGATATGAGGTATGTTTATAATAATCTTGGATCACAACTTAATATTTAAGTAATTAATTAATTATTTTTACAAGAGTGCCGATAGGATCTTTATGGTCTTATCTGACTTGAAGCGCGAAGGTACTCTTAATTTATTTCACCTTGTTCATTAAAGTCTCGTAGTTATAATTATAACTATTGATTATCCTATATCTAGAAGTGGTTTTTGAAATAGCACGTTCATACCTTAACAAAAACATGAAATCTTGTCATAATGAACTCCAAATTCTTGGTGAATATATTATGTCTAACAATGCTGATTATATCCTTTTTTTAAAGACTCATTGTTAATTAATCGTTAATTGCTTCTGTAGCGATTCGTTGGTTGACCGCAATTGGCGTCGTTGTAACGAATTTCGATAAAAATGTCTCATTCATGCAAACTACAGATAATATGCAGCAGGCAGCTGAGGCCTTGAAGGGTAAAGAATCAAAACACTCATTTGTTCGAATTTTTGCGAATACAAATTAAAATAATATTTACATAGATTTGATAGAAAAACAAGAACAAACTTTCTTGAGTAAAGAAATCTTGCGTCTTAAACGGGAAATTGGCAATATTGATACGGCGGAAAATGTCTTTCAAGAAATACAGGATATACTTGAAGAACGGTACGATTTTTATGGTAGAAGTAAATCTTTATGTTTCTTGTTAACATGTTCATTATATTTTAAATTGAATAGTGAAAAAATATTAAATGGTCAAATCGGAAATATGATTATTATCCAAGGTCGAAGGTACCTTATGTCTTAGGGACCAAGTGAGGTAGTTAATTGAATTTGACTTAGAGAAATAATGTATAATTTTACAGATCTGGTAATTTACAGTAAAATCTGTTGGCATATTACCTAATAATTTGTCAGTTCCACAATCAATATATATAAATTTGGGGCAAATTTTATAACATCTGAAATCTGCAGGTGCTATGATGCTATGATGAAATTTTTAAATTGTAAATTGGTTTTTTTGGACTTATAGAAAAGTGTCTTTTATTTTCCAAAAAAATCCTTGAAATTTTGCTAAGATACCTAATTGGTATATTACTGGAGTATATTTGGACCTCTTAATTATATAATGGGATATCTAAAAAACTATATTTCATACTTTCATGATCACTAGATGCTGAATTATAAGAGTATTAATTATCTCCCCAAAATTTATTATTAAAAATAATATGTAATTGTTATATACTGTACGGCAACAGCACTGATCAAGTGAAAAGTTGGTTTGTTTTCTTTGCAATGGAATTTTTTTTTTGAAATGATCGCTATAAATCTTAAAACATTAATTTGAATTTACATGTTATTATGGAGTTAAGGGGTGTTAAAACTTGCAGAAAATATGAAACCCTGTAGAAATAATTAATTAAAATCTTGGGGCCAAATCACATGAATCACGTGCCCCAGCTTTTGATTAAATCGACACGTGATATTTTGACTTCTTTATTGAATCATGTCAGTATCAGGTATATGAATTTTTCTAAAACATAAGTAAATCAAACTCTTCCATAAAAGACGCATTCATTTAGCTTTAAATTTTGTCTTATAACTTCGGAAGCCAGCGCATTTTTAACTTCTTCAGGCGGATTTAAACCAAGTTTTTGAGCTCTCTCCCAACGTTCTAACCTTGTTAATCCAACACAAGAACCAAATTTATAATTAAGATCAAACGCGTGGAGAAGACTTTCCATTGGGTTATAATCATCATTATGAAACGCTAAAGAAAAAGAAATAGAATAATTAAAAGTCTGTTATATATAAGCTACTCGATTAATTATAATAAATTAATAATTATGATATTAAAAGCTTACTGAGCTTTGATCGAATTTCTATATCTCTCAATAATTCTTCTGGATCACTTTCCAAATCAATAAATTCAATAGAAGCTTCACGAGGAACATCGTCTTCGTTTATTAAATCGTCTCGATCAAATGCTTCATTTTCAGATTCGTCTAATTCCGATATGCTCTGACGGTCTAAAGCATGATTTTTTTGTTCAACAAAAATTGAAGTCGCGGGGATTTCTTCATTAACAACGACAGTAGGTCCTTCTCTCTTACTTTTTTCAATAATTTGATTCTTTTTTGGTTTATCTTTATCTTTTTCAGCCTTATCTCTTTTAGTAGAAGTGAATATCCCAGATAATTTTTTTTGAACCAATTTTTCAGAAGTTTTGAGTTTTGGCATTTTAAAGGAAAAGAAGTTATTAGGTATTTCGTGAAATGTTTAGAGTTCGCGTATTTATCATATATTACACTAGTCACGGGTTGTTAGGTCCTACCAGAGTTTAGGAGTTATGCACTTGCACGTGATAGCATTAACGTTAACTCCGGCCAGTACTTAAATAAAAAAAGAATGTTAAAATTATGTGTATATAATAAAATGATTAATTTTAATTCTGGTCAAAATTAACTATTTCGGCTGGAATTAAGCATTTAATTAAATTACAATACAGTCAGACCTCTATGATTGCACTCTCCATAATTGCACCCACTATGTATACCCTTTCTAAACGCACTCTCTGGTTCGGTCCTAAGCTTATATAATCTCTAATTATTTTACCCCTATAAATGCACACCCTTTTTAAATGCACTATTTTGAAAATTATGCATATGGTCCCAAGGGGTGTGCAATTATGGAGGTCTGACTGTAATATAAATATATTCTAAAAAAGGATACATTAACGCCAAATTCGAAAAATTCGATATAACTAATGTAGAATCAAATCCAATTTATAAAATATCATGACTTTACTAATAAAATCTGGTATATTGAAATTATTTCACAACTGTTTTCATATTATTTGGGATGATAACTTGAAGTCCTACTTAAGGAAAGGGTTGAAGAAATCTAAGTATTTCAACATTATGCCAAACTTTACAGATTTGAATATATGCACAAAAAAGTATACCAAATTTTTAATATAATTTTATTTCAGAAAATTTATTTTAATTTTTTTTTTTTCTTTGTAAAGGCAATCATATTTATTGATAATAATATTAAAGTAATACAATATATTTACAAAAGTAAAATAAAATAAAGTATTGTAAACATTATTAATATACTGCCTCTTCTGAAGGAACAGACTAACCTGTTACTTTGAGATCAAAGGTGACCCATCATGTTAGACATCTCATGATAAAACTGTATTTTCCTTTCTAACTAATGTTAGCTATACGTAAATACTGCCATATATAGAATAGTAAGACTATTTTAAGATAAATTCTATCTAAAAATAAAGTAAAATAAAATTGTCGCACTTTACATATTCTAAAAGCAAGCTCTTAATTATTTACCAACCAAATTGTTTGCAATTATTATATTTATCACATTTAGATTGATATTTAGCTTCCTTACATCTTTCTAATACCTGTAATGTTTTATTATACCACTGATCTATAATATTCATATATATATGATATCATCTTTGTTACATTTATATCTATAAAAAATTCATTTTTTTTTGTTTTTTAATTTACAAATAAAATGTATTAAATCTGGTTTAAATTTTATTATAGGATTCTGGATATCTTTAAAATAGGTTATAAGTCACACTTTTGGCAAATTGACCCATTTTTTAAGGACTTAAAAAATCATTTTTTGTAAATATCTCAACATCTAGTAGTTCAATTTTGATGAACTTTTTTTTAAATTGTAAAGCTAAATGTAAAGCTCTGAGCGGATTAGTTTAGTTCAAATTATAGATGGTTCAAATTAGAGAACCAAACTGAAAACCAGCAGTTCAGTTTGGGTTAATCCAATTTTTAAAAAAATGCAAAAAATTGAATAATCAGTGATCAAGTAATCGTACAAAGTTAAGCTATATATCATTGGATTCCTTGCAATAAGATGCATTTAATGGTGGTAAAATCAGGACCCCGGAAAATGCTTATATATGTAAGGTACCAAGGTGCTTAGCCAACATAGAAAAATTTTATGATGTAAGAATTTTATAATGCTTAATTTTAAGAAAATTTTATACTATGTAAGATAATTAAATTGCATATTTTTGGTATTATTTTAAAATACTAAGAGTTTCTAGTTGCTTATTTTTCATATTTATAGAACTTTTTAAATTATTATATATTGAATTTATAATTAATTTTTATTTATTTTCACTAACGGTAAGTGTTAATTTTGTACTACATTTCACGATTTTATATAAATACATATTTTTTGATGGAATTTCAGTTTTTTTTTTCAATGTTTTATTAATTATCTTTCAATAG
>QZLH01001584.1:0-16238 GCA_003833135.1 Oehlia diaphana
GGTTTATTTATCTTCCAAGAATTTAAATTATACATTTGCATTCGTTAGATGGTATAAAGCTGCCAGTTCATCATCAATTTGATATCATTTTAGTATCAATGATGATGTCAAAACTTGCAATGTCGAATTGTGGGAAAATAGTTTCTATCCGATTAGCAGAGATAATTTAATTCCAATACATAATATTTTAGGACGATTTGTACCAGTAAAATATCAAATATCAAATCGAATTAACTCTAAAGAATATTTAGCTGTTATTCCCATAAATAGAAAATTTCATCTTCGCTNACTTCAATTCTGCAATAATTCGATCTTGGTTTGGACATTTTAGTAAATTATTAATAAAAAAAAATTGTTTGGACATTTTAGTAAATTATTAATAAAAAAATACTGTATGTTCGTATATATTATTATTTTATATTATTAATGTAATAAATATTCAATTATTCAGCATAATCGAATATGATATTCAACCATTATTCAACCAAGTCGAATATAGATCGAATGGTAGATCATTACTAATTTAGGTTGAATAATTTTGATTTTGGCCGAATATAGGCCGAATTGGTATAAGGTCAAATATTTCTATTTCGACTAGTGTTCTGTATGTGTTTTATTCTTAATAGCCTCTGCCCATTTATAGATTTGATGTTTAATATCATTACTAATAGCTGAACGTTGCTTTTTAGGTTAAGTCATCACAATAATAATGACGTGTATATAAAAAAGAAAAGTGGCATTTGCTGCAAATACTGCTCATTGCAGAATTTATATACATAATGTGCAAATCAAATGATCAATTTTTTAATCAATTAGAAATCATGTGATTGTAAGAGAGTTTTTAATAATAATAAATCAATATGTTCGTTACAGATTATTTTTGGTGATAGTGATTATATAATATAAGTGATTACAAAAGGGTTTTTTGATTAATTTTAAGTCAGATACAGATAAATATGTGCTTACAAAGAGTTGTGATTATATAGGAGGTGTTTACATAGGGGTCTGACTATATATGATTTGATAATATGAGTAAATTAATTTTTTTATAAATTAAATTAATATAAACTTGAAAATTATAATAAATATATTTTAGTCTACTCTAGACTTTAAATACTATTTTGATTTATATTTAAGTAAAAGATTTTTACCAATCATATTTAAAATGGATAGATAAAAAATAAAAAGTTAAATAAATCAAAATGTTTGTATTTTAAGTAACTTTCAAAGCAGATTAAAATATCTGTGATAATAAAAAGTTTAATTTAGAAAAAATGTTTTTTTTGAAGTCATTTTACTAGAAATTTGTACAATATATTTTCATTTTTATTAAAAAGAAAATTACCTTTTTTGGGTTGTATGATATTACTCTGATTTTAAAAATAAGGATCATCTAAAAGTAGTATCTATATGAATCAATTTGTAATATAATATGACTTTAATTAATTCTGAAAAGTAAATCATATTTTGCAAATAACTTTTTATCTAACAATTTGATTTTAATAATTTTGTTTTGTTTTAATTAGAGTAATAAAAATTAGAAAATTTCTTAATGTACACTAGTGTTTGAAACACATATCACGTGATTCGATAAAAAAATTTTGTAAAAAAAATTCTAATAAATAAATCTTTAAAAAAAATGTATATTAGGTGTATTTTGGTCTATTCTGCAAGTTTACTTAGTATGTTATAGATGGTTTTGAATGTTATTTTTGAGTTATTTAACAATTTTTTTTTTGCTTTTTTTTTCGTTAAATTTTAACATTAAATGATCAGCATAAAAATTTATTTTTTTTAGAAATTGTGTTCAAACACATAGTATACAAATAGAAATCGTCTAAAAATTATTAATTGTTAAAAAATTATTAAATTCAAATCATTAGATTCTAAAATAATATTTTTTGGAAGTTTAAATTAAATCTGAATTGAATCTAAAACAAATTAAATCTCAAAGAAAAAATTTTATTTATATAAAGCACTAGTCTAAAGTAGGAGTAAATTACATAATTTAATACTTTATAAAAAATCTTTATACTTAAAATATATTTAAATAAATCTATGATATACTTATTATATACTTAAATATATCTAAAATACTTTAAAATATACTTTAATATATGTTTTTTGCCAAGTATTTAAATTATATTTAAAATATATTAAACTAAAATTTAAATGTATTTTTTATATACTTAAATTATTCTTATAATATATTTAAATTAAAATTTAAATACAATATAAATGTATTTTTTATATACTTTATTTTACTTGGTATTAAAAAAAAAAATATAAAGCATAGTATAAAGATATAATATGTAATTGATAATTACTATATTTTATAGCTAGTTAAATGACAATTACTATTATATCCCTATAAAAAGTAATTGTTCATTATTTGTACAGATTTTATACATTTTTATATGAAATATATATAGAATTTGTAGTGATGTATACATTAAGATAATTTATTATATACATTTATTAAAAGAATTGTACGAAATATGACTGAATTTGTATGGTATTTTAAATTAACAATTTTTGTATAAAATTTATCATTAAAAAATTGTACAAAATTTATTTAGGTGAAAATAACTAATGATTGAATTTGTAAATTAACAAATTTTATATGGAATTTGTTATATGAAAATTATGTAAAATTTAAACAAATGGGCATACTAAATACTAAAGTTCATAATTTTGGCCAGAATTATTAAATTTCCTTTTTAGTAAATTTATATTACACAATATAGCAGATGTGGTTTTATAGTATTTTTAACAAAACTAGTTTTATAGAATAAATATCACTAAAAATGGAAATGATCTTTATATTCGTTGCATATAATTTATTTATTTAAGTTAAAAATGTTTAAAATATACTTATGAGATTACAAAATATTTTGTAATTAAAACTACTAATTCTATTCTTTAATTTTAGAATTTTAAAATGTAATTTTTACACTTTGGTTAAATGAAATTATTTTTTAAGTTTAAATAAAGTTGCTTAGCAGGTAAAAAACTATTTATTTATAAAATTTTATAGCCTTTTGAATAATACCTATAGAATTGTTTATGTGTATTAACTTTCAAAATTTTTCTTTTTATTTTTTTTTATATATTAATTTAACATAATAAACTTTAGCTAGTTAATGTATTATTAGAATTAGTATTTGTAGTAATTTTAGAATGTAAATCAAATAAAATCATTTACTTTAATATATGTAATATTTTATAACTATTTTATATTAAAAACTAATAAATTAATTGAAAAAATTTAAATTTATTTATAAATATTTTATGTATAAAATTCATACAGCTCGAGCACCCTAGTCGCATCAAGTCTTGAACCCTATTTTTAAATGGTCATAAAATTTAAAAAAAGAAATATTATTTTAAAAACTTATCATATCTTAATGGTATAGATCAAAAACTATAAAAGTATGATTTAATTTTCCAAATTGGATTAATATATGAAAAGTTATGACTATTTTATTTTAGTAAAAATTTATATGTAACATATATAAATATGCTTAATTTGGCCACCACATTTTTTGGTTAAAATTTAATTTCTAGCACTTTTTAACGTCAAATTTTTATTGTAAGATACGGTAAAATTATCAGTGATTAACATAAATATAAATTGAACGATGCATATACAATCATATGTAATTTTTTTTCACATTTCCATTTTGATAATAAAGTTTTTATAGCTGGAGTTTCAAAAAGAAAAAAACATATAAATAAACTTGCAGAAAAAAAATGTAATAAACATATCAAAATATCTGAAACAAACATTAATGCAGAGGTTAATAATGAGAAAAGTTTGTGGGAAAATGTTCGTGATGTGGATAGTGACAATGAAATTATATGGGAAGATGATGATTTGAACAATAATCAAGAAAATTTTTTTCAAATTTTAATGACTCAAATGCAAAATTACATCTCACCAACCCGTAAATCAACTTATACAGAAAATTCTGCAAGGACTAAACGAAGACATCATACCCAAGCAAAGAAGGATGCTGAAAAAAATAGTCAACCATAGATCATTTTTTTGCTATTACAAACTCTAACAAAAATAATAAAATAAGTGAAGAAGAATCTGATGATGATGATGATCTAATTTATGATTCCCACCAAGTTATTAACTCTCTTGAAGTACAATTAAAAGAAAAAAATTTAGATGAGGGTTATAAATTAAGATTAACTGCTATATTGCAGTATATGCGACTTCTTAAATTTCAAAATTCTAAACTGAAAGTCAGTCTTAATGTTGCATGACAACTTAGGAAAAGACCTTGGTTTGCTCAATGTCTTCGTTTATGGAGCCATATGCTGCAAAATGAAGAGACTATCCCATTTTCTAAGCGGAATAAATATTGTAAGGTAAAAAGCTTGCTTGATGATAAAAATATTCAAATGCAAGTTACTTCTTACTTGCGAGAAAAAAATTGAATTTTATATTGCTGATTTTGTGGATTATATTACGAACACCATTTTTTCATCACTTGAAATTGAAATAAAAACAACAATTAGGTAATTTAGTTTCTTACTGTTTTGCTTTTAATTATTAATATTATTCATTATTATCAATAATTGTTAGCGAAACTACTGCAAGAATCTGGCTTAAGAAAATGGGTTATCATTATAAAAAATATCAAAAAGGAGTTTATGTGGATGGTCATGAACATGAAGATGTGGTGGAATACCAGAAAATCTTTTTAAAAAAAAGGGAAATGCAAGTATTTTACTAATCATGCAATGTTGATCAAGCCACAATATTTTATTTATTCTTTAAATTATAAAGTAATTATCAGAAATTAATGCTGATTTTTGAAGGTGATAACTTGGAAATTTAAATTAATCCTGATTTGCAACTGGATGAATGAATTCACATTTTTGTTACCCATAATGAAACTACATTTCATTCTAATGACGGAAGAAATTCTGAATGGGTTCCTGGTAATGAACAGCCTTTGCGAAAAAAGGGCAAGAACTGAAGGATGTGTTATTTATATAAGTGATTTTATTTGTAAAATAATTGGTCAATTACAATTAAATGAGGAACAAAAACTTTCTGAAGCTGAAGTTAGTATTTTACATGAAGCCCGAATTATAATGAATCCTGGAAAAAATAATAATGGTTGGTGGACTGTTGAAAAATTAGTTGAACAGGTAATTAATTTAAATTATTATTTTTTAATTAATTTTATTATTAATAATATTTTTTTATTAATTAATATTTAAGATTATTCAATGTGCGATTCCTATATTTGAAGTAACTCATCCAAATGCTATTGGTATTTTTGCATTTGATAATTCGACATCACATAGTGCTTTTGCACCTGATGCACTAGTTGCATCACGTATGAATGTAAATCCTGGTGGAAAACAACCTAAAATGAGAAATACAATATTTAATGGACAAGTTCAATATATAAATTTTCCTGATGATTATTTGGATTCAGCACTCTGGGAAAAACCAAAAGGTATGAAACAAATCTTAGAAGAACGACAGTTAATAAGACCAGATTTAATAGGATATTGCCAAAATAACGAATCTCAAAGTATTCAATGCTGCATGCGACATATTCTTGAAAATTAACTTGATTTTCTTGCTCAAAAAGGAATGATTCAAGAAGTTATTGAAGAACGAGGCCATAAGGTAATTTTTTATCCAAAATTTCATTCTGAATTGAATTTCATTAAAATGTATTGGGGAACATCCAAGAAATATTCTCGTAAAAATTGTGACTATACTTGGTCTGGTTTACAACGGGTTATGCTAATTGCTTTAGATCATGTTCTATTATCTCATATTAGAGCATTTGCAAAAAAGTCATATAGATATATGGATGCATACTGAAAAGGATTGGATGCAAAACAGGTAGAATATGCAGTTAAACGTTATAAAAGACATAGGATAATACCAAATACATTGTTTCATATTTAGATTTTAAACAATTTTCTTAATAAAATAATTGCGCATATGGTACTGTAAATTTATTATAATTTTAATGCTGGCTAAAATTATGCTAATTTTATAATTTGGGCCAAATATCATGTAAAAATCACATGATAATTGGTTAAAGGAAATTTGGCCGCTTTATTTGGGATTTAATGTGACTAGTGCTCGAGCTATACAAAATCTGTATAAAATTAGTATAATACAAAAATAGTATAATACAAAAATTGTAAAAGTACAGAATATTTCATTTTCTGATACATTTTCTGTATCTGAATTGTACAGAATTTGTATAGAATTTGTATAGAATTTGTACAGATAATATTTTCTGTACAAATTCTGTATTTCAATTTTTTATAGGGTATAATACTAATATCAATATATTCTTCTTAGAATAAGAAAGAGATTGGAATTGTAATGCAATAAAATTTTAGTTGAATATTTATTTTTACTTCCGGCTTCTTGTAATATGTATTGTTTATGTTGCAAATTATAAATTCTCTTATTAATAAATTGAAGAATTTCTTGTCTTCTCATATATTTATTCAAATAATATTTTTAGAAATATATCTTTTCAAGTAATTATCTTGATAGATATGAGCATTAAAAGAAGTATCAATTATTAAATATGAAAATTAAGAAGTCATATATATAACAATATATATAATTATCGTATATCACAGGCCATAGTACCCCCTATGCATAGTACCCCCCTTGAAAAATTTCATAGAATTGTATAGTACCTGGAGGGATATTTTACAATTATCTCGTGATCCAGTGATCAGATTTGTTGAGCCATCATTTTTTTATTTGATAGCTCTCATTGAGCTCTTCAAAATAAAAAAAAGTCATTCAAATTGGACCAGTAGATCGTAAGATATTCGCAAAAAATGGAATTTTTAGGCTTTGTTTAGTATCTGGGGGTACAGGGTCAAACCCCCAATTTTTGCAAGTTACCCGACCCGCTATATATGGTAGTTAGATAAGTATGAGCTTTATCATTTTTATATATACATTGAAATATACCCATTCTTAGAACTATATTAGTTGCTTAATGTTTTAGATATTTTATAAAAGCTATATACAGATGGTGCCCAAAATTATCTGGCCACTTTATTTTGCCAAAATTATGCTGATCATCACGTGTTATTATGATGTAAACAAACAATAATTTTGTATTTATAATCACAATGAACAATCCTCTGCATCACATTTCTTCTGGAACTTTCCAGAAAAATGAAACCACTTACCCCAAAAACTCGTGGCGCAATTGTTTACGGTCACAATTGTGGACATTTAAGTCGCACAATTGCCAAACAACTGGGGTGTGGGAAAACAACAGTTAATGACATACTTAAATGCCTTTGTGAAACTCACTCTTTAACACCAAAAAAACAAACTGGGCGTCCACCACTTCTTAACTCACCAGCTCAACAAAAACTTAAGTCCTTCATTAAAGAAAACAATGAAAATCGTCGACTTTGTTCAAAAAAAATTGCGACCACTTGGACAGCCCAAACAAAACAACCTATTTCTCATAATACTATACGCCGAAACCTTAAGAAAGTTGAACTTACAGCCTGTGTTCCTTGTCGTAAACTTGCAATGACAGAAGCATATTGTCAGGCTCGGTTTGAGTGGACTTATGAACATGAAAATTGGACGGAAAGAAAATGGAAAAGAGTCCTATTTTCAGATGAAAGCACCTTTACTCAATTTCAACAGGATCGGCAGGGGATGGTATGGCGTAAACCTGGGGAGGAGTTAAATCCTAATTGTATTTCAGTTACTGTGAAACACAGTCCTAGCAAAATGTTTGGGGGTGTTTTTCCTGGAGCGGTCTTGGACTAATTGTTCCATTAAATGGTTCAGTTACTGGCTAAATGCATACTCAAGTTATTAATGATTTTGTTGTACCTACCTTGCGCACACATTTTCCACAGGGTAATGGAATCTTTCAGGAGGATAATGCTGCGCCACACCGTTCAAGAGTTGCAATAGCCGCACGTGAAAATGCTGGGATTGTGACTCTTGACTGGCCAGCTCAGTCACCAGATATTAATTTTATAGAAAATATTCGGGCTGAAATGAAGATGATGATTCGACGTCGTTCGCCACCACCATCTAGCATTAGTGTGCTTATGGAGTATGTTACAGATGCGTGGAACGACATTTCTCCTGAATATTATAGAAAACTGATCAAAAGTATACCTCAGAGGGTTGATGCAGTTATTTCCGTAAATGGAAATAGAATCAATTATTAAATTTTTATAAAATTCAATAAAGGAAGGCATAATAAATATGTTAAACTTAAATTTTTATTTTCATCATATTTAACATATATAAGTTTTTCAAATTTGAAAAGTGGCCGGATAATTTTGGGCACCATCTGTACTATCATATTAGATTAAAAAATTTATTATTAAAATAGGTAATAATTGAGAAATTTCAGCAAAATTTGCAATGAAAGTATAAAATACAATTAAGGTAAAGGAAAATATTCAAAATATTAAAAATGAAATAGATAAATATGAATGGTTAATACTATAAAAAAATTTTAATTTAATTTATAGGTGTCATCAAAATTATTTACGTATTATACCACAATTACGGCATGTATCATATTACCAATCATAAAAACTAGAATCTGTAAAACCTTAATACCATATATAAAATTTATACTGCAATACTGTAATGCCACTAATAATACGACTATAAGACTTATTCTGAAATGCCATAATTACCGTAATGTAAAATGTATTTTATTATAACATTACATCGATAAATTAAATAAAAAAAATAAAAAAAATATTTATATATATATAATTAATGATCATCAGGGGATCACTACCAATTATCACTGGTAAAAAAATGATTTATCCTACACATATCTTACATATATCAGGTACTCAAAATGTAAAAAATCATACACAAATAATATATATATCATACATATATCAGGTACCTGATAAATATATGATATATATAAGTACCTGATATGTATATGATATATATATTATATGTGTATGATTTTTTACATTTTAAGTACCCGATATGTGTAAGATATTTGTAGGATATATGTAGAATAAACCATTTTTTTACCAGTGTATAAGATTTTTTTAATGCACGTTTATTTATTTATGACACATTTGACACAATTTAAAATTTTTATTTAACTATTATATTTTATAATTAATTATTATTCTTCCAATTCCTCATTAAGTAATGCTTCAAAATTAAAATTAGGATTTCTATGATTTAGAGATTGTGATTGATTTCCAATATTTGAATTTACTGTATCATCTATGTAATCATCATCATTTCTTTCTCTAAATTCTAGAATATTTAAATTCATAGCATCTATTTATTCTGTTAAAAGCAATTCGTTCATATCTACTCCATCTAAATTAATATCATCATCATCATCAGAATAAATGATTTCATCTTTTTCCACTTCTTCACCTTTCATTTTGTTACCTTTCTCAACAAAAAGATCATCATTATTGATCATGGCCGTAACAACTTCCTGGATTTCAGTTTCAAGTTCATCAACGTCCATATTACTGCTACTAAATCTTAATTCAGATTTTGCATTGGTGATGTAATATGAGTATAATTGGGCTATAAATTTGAGTCATACAATATTTAATCTAAAATAATGTGTTAAAATCATATTTATTAGTTTATTCAATAATATTTATAAAAGCTTTATAAATATAAAGAATACTTTGTTCTTCTTTTTCCTGTCATCCAATTTAATATTGAAAAGACCTGTTCGCATACAGCTTGATAAGAAGTAATAGCGAACATTTTTAAAGCTAATTCTTGAATAAAATTATCTGACTGTTGGTAAGTTGACCACCAAATTTTAGGTGTATCATAATCATCAGTATATTCCATATCGTAAGGAGGTTTATGCTTAGAATATTTTTAAAGTTGAGACAATAGGATACAGCAACTATTTTTACCATCATTTGCGAAATTTTTTCAGATTTTCATGGCATTTAAACATACTTTACGAAATTTTCTATTTGTAAAGCCTTTATTTAAATAATTTTAAATAAAAATTAAATAAACTAACAATAAATAAAAATTTAAAATAATTAAATTTACCTCAGTACTTTGGGTGAAGAAAAAAAGCAAGAAGGTATATATTGGTATCAAATTGTGCCCAACGTCTGTTAAAAATGCCAATGCATTATTTTCTAAAATCAGAATTTAAGAAGTTTGGAATGCTTTTGATAGCAATTGCCATTTTAATTAATTCCAAAAAAACTGATACTATATTGTTTGCTTTAGCTTCAACAGCTTTAATTACTCTTTTAGTAAGTGCAAGAACTGTTCAGATTTGCTCCACATTTTGCCAAAACTGATGATTTCTAAGGTTGTTTTTTACTATAGTTACATTATGAAAAATTTCAGGCTGAGTTTTGAGAACCTAAATTATAATGATAAATATAATATAAGAAATTTAACTAAATTTAATTTTTAAATGTAAAAACATTATCTACATTTTTAAGGCTATTTTTCAAATGAAGAATTGAATCACAGCAATTCCCTTTTATTATTAATTGAATAATATTATTATAAAGGAATGCACCTACATAATATGATGTTTTAAAAAAAGTGATAATATTTTAACATTTTCTTAACGTGTTTTTAGCAAAATTCAATTTAATAAGATCTGTTGTAATAAGATTTAAATGGTGTGCCATACAGCATATAGATAAAATATTAGGATATGTTTCACTAATTAACTGTCTTGTCATTTGCATAGCTGCTTCGGCATCTAATACTATGGCTACAAATTTCTTTGGACTAATTGATGATAAAATTTTTTCAATTTCAGCTGCATTAAAGAAACCAGTATATATTCATATTACACAAATTATTTTAGGCTGCCGTAATTATAAATAAAATCCCAAATTCAATTACAGCATCCCAAATTATTTTGGCATTTACATAGTAAATTACATGTAAACTGAATGAATTACAGCATCCCAAATTATAATTATGGCATTCCAAAATAATTTAGGCAGCATATATACCAGTATAAGCTTGTTTTGAAGTATCGATCAAAGTGTGAATATATTGTTTTTTACTTGAAGTAATAATTACAAAGGCATAGATAGATTTTCCTAAAAAATCAGATCATCCATCAACAGCTAGTATATAAAATAGGATTTATTAAAAAAATTATTATAAAAAAATACATAAGCATAATATATAATATTAAACCTAAGATTAAATTTTTTTTATGTTTAAGTTCTTCATTAACTTTGTTTAAAACTACAGAAATTTCTTTATTTAAAATAGTTGTTGAAAGAGTTGTTTTTTTTAGGAGGATTATAACAAAAACAGAGACTTTGAATAAAATCCACAAAATAAAGGTGATCAACAGTGGAGAATGGAATCCCATAACATACAAAAAATTGAATTAATGCTTGATCAATATTATCACTTCTACAAAAACTAATTTCAGTTGATGAATTGGTATCAGAAATCTGTCTTCTATTAGTAGATGCACTTGATGTTATTAATATTCCTATATGTTTTAATTTAACATTAAGTAGTGCTTCATTGCAATGTAATGCTAAATGTAATTTCAAAATTTCTGGTCTTCCTCTAGACCATATTTGAGCACAATAATTACATTTAACTGAATAATGATCACTATCTATTGATTCTTTAATAAAATGATCCCAAACTGGAGACTCTTTACGATCTCTTTTAACTTTTCTGTCAGATGTTGTATCTGAAACTACCAAACTCATTTTTGTAGAATTGTAACGTTAATACTATTAAAGAAAGTGAAAAGGGAAAAAAGATTATCAAAAATAAAGATCAGCGTCAATACATTATATTTATTTATATTTCAAGCATATGATCATAAATAATGATCTGTGATCATGAGATAATAAATTTTTTTGTTTAAATATTGAAATATTAAAAATATTTTAATTTACGGCATTACAGATTACTTACGGACTACGCCGAATTAATTATGATATAGCCAAAATACCAAAATTGCTGAAATTCATGATTCATGAATTTTGACAACAAGTATAATTTGATTGATAAAAAGTAATATTAGTTAGAAAAATAGGTTTAAAAATTTTAATAATGATTTATGTGATCTACCAGATTTAAATTTAAACTGGATCAGAACTAAAGCTCTACATGAGCTAGCTTATGAGCTAAAAGTACCTTAAAAATATATTAGCTTGCAAGCTGGCTCACAAGCTAATATATTTTTAAAGTACTTTTGACTTGCAGGCTGGTTCGTGTAGAGCTTTAAATTCAGAACTTTATAAAAAACATATGGACACATTTTTGGAATTTGACACATCCTTCTATCTAGGATAATTGATTAGACTTAATAATTTAATATATTATTAATACATCTCTTATTTGGATCAATTAGTTAGATTTATTATAACTAAATTAACATATGTTCTAAATTAACATAATTAATTATATAAGAAAAGCATTATTTATGCAGTTTTAAGATATTATTAAAATAAACTGATAATTTAGACCATATATTAATTTTAAAATATATGTTAATTTGATCTACAACAGACTAATAAGACTATTCCAAAAATGTGCCTATATGATTTGGATTTAATAAGCATATTAAATTATTTGAATTTAATAAAATATATACTTAAGCATATTCTATTAGAAATAATAATCCTTTATTAAAGACCTTAAAAAATTATCATAATAATTATAAATTATTAATATTGCAATTAAATATTAAAGTTGATGTAAAGCTATTAATTACAAAAAAATCTATTGTAAACCTTTTTTATTATAATATTAATCTAAAAAGTTATTTTGAAAAGTTTGGTGAAAAAAAATTGTTTTATGGAGTAATTTATATCAGTTATAAGAGATAAAACTAGACATACAATAGCAATTATTAAAGTAGAGAATAATGTTGTTAAGAATTTGGATAAGTAAAAAATATCTGCCTATTGATAAATATATTTATATTCGTATTCTAACTTTAAAATTAATATAAGATCTGATTGTTAAAAAGTTGATGCATAAAAGATAATATTAAAGCTCTGAATAGATCAATTTAGTGTAGTTTTTTTCTGGTTTGGGTAGGAACTAAAACTAAATGAAAACTAACTCAGAACCATCCAGTTCAGTTCAGTTCTATTTGATTTTAAGAAAAAATGCAAAAATTGAAATAACTTAGCAATCAGCAATCTTATAAAGATGGAAATAGCTCATTAGAATTATCTCTTTAAGATGCATCGAATGGTAATAAGCTCATTTCCAGTATTTCAAGATAATCAATGCTAAGCATTTTTTAAAAAACTAGCGTTAGAATCATATCTATCAATCCTAGAAAAATGATCTTAACATCATTTGATAAGTTTTAACGAAACAAATCTAATGAGCTTTTTTTCATTTTTTTATGATCACTACATAATGAGTTATCTTAATTTTTGCATTTTTTTAAATTTTTGAATGTTAAAAAATAAAAATTCTGATCTAAGATTTAACTCATTTTCTTTTGATTGCATTAAAACAACCTTTAGCTTATTAGAATCATCTCAATAAGATAAATTTAATAACGGTAAGATCATGTCTTTAGCATCGGTATATCACAAGATAAATCATACTAAGTAGTTTTAGAAAACTAGCATTAAAAAGATATCTATTAATACTAGAAACATGATTTTACCTTCATTGAACTTGTTTTAGTATTGAGACAATTCTAATAAACTAAAGGTCATTCTAATACAATTAATAGAAGATGAGTTATATCTCAAATTGGAATTTTTATTTTTTGATGTTCAAAATTTAAAAAAATGCAAAAATTGAGATAATTTATTATGTAATGATTATAAAAAAATGAAAAAAGGCTTATTAGATTCATCTCATTAAAACCTATTGAATAATGCTAAAATTATTTCTCTAGAATCAATAAATATGATTCTAGCATTAGTTTTATAAAACATGTTTAGCATTAATTATTTTGTGATATATTGAAGCTAGAGAATGATGAACTTACCACCATTTGACACATCTTACTAAGATGATTCTTATGAGCTTTTATTATTTTATGATTACTAGTTGCTGAGTTATTTTGATTTTTGCATTTTTTCTTAAAATAAAATAGAACTAAACTGACTGAACGTTTCCAGTTTCAAACCCAAACTGAGAACTGAATTAAATTTTTGGTTAGTTTCAGATTGGTTCTCAGTTCAAACCAAAACTATTCAAAGCTTTAGGTAATATATTTATTTATTATATTAGGTATAACTGATAATAATATATTGCTAATATTGATTATATAATTCTAGTTTTAACAATTACTAGGCTCAAAATCTAGATAAATTAAATGAACAATTAAAATTTAAAAAATACAATTTTTTACTAACAAAAAATTAAAATAATCAAAAAGTTTAAAGAAGTTTTAAATTATAGTAAAATTTTTGATGCTTTAAATCAATATAAAATTATGTGTAAAATTAAAGAAATTTTAACTCATAAAATTAGTTTAATCAATCCATAGTATTCTATTTATATAACAATGTTAGAATACTAATACAGGTTAAAAAGTGAAAAATCAGGTATCAATTAGTTACTAATCAGTTATCAATCAGGTAGCTAATTGATAACTGATTGGTGACTGATTAGTATTTTCATCAAATACTATTACAGGACCCTAGATATTTAATATAAAGGTCATAATGAACTTTTGGCCAAAACACTCCTTTTTGCTAAAATTCAAAAAATCATTTTTTGTAAATATCTTAATATCTAGTGATTCAATTTTAATGAACTTTTTTTATTTTGTAGCCCTTATTTAGCTCTAAAATTTAAAAAAAATTTATCAAAATTGGATTTATGAATGCTGAAATATTTACAAAAAAGATTTTATGAACCCTTAAAAAATGGGCCAATTTGCCAAAAGTATGACTTATTGTCTAACTTGAAGATATTTGGTATCTTATTGTCATCAATCAAACAGTTTGCTAACTTTTAATCTAGTAATCAGAAAAGGATAAATATAGTTTATTGAAATCATTTCAATAATACAAATCTAATGGTAGTAAAATTGTATTTCTAGAATTAATAATTGATAAGAAATTAAATAAAATATAATTAACATATTTTTAATTTTATACTTTATTTAATATCTTTTTAAGTATTAATTTTAAAAATACAATTTTACTACTATTAGATTCATTTTGTTGAAGTGATTCCAATAAATTATATTTCATCTTTTTCTAATTATTGGGTCAAAAGTTAGCAAACTGTCTGATTGGTAATGATATTTATGAAAATGCCAATTAGTCATAAGGTTGCTTGCCGAAACCTAAGAGTTTAGGCAAGATGGCGTTTTGCCAAAAAGTGAAATTCTGCTAAAACTATATTAAAGTTATATTAAAAAATTAGCAAAACTCTGGAAAAAGGCGAAACTGCCAAAATTTATTATAAATGCTGAAACTGCCAAAACTTTGCCGAAACTATAATAAATTTATAGTAAAATTTTGACAAAACTAATCGTAGGATTTTGAAGAGATTTAGACAAGCAACCTTAATTAGTTATCAATCAGTCTAAAGATATTAGCTATAACTGTATATTAAGACATAGACTCATGGTATCATATGTAATAGGTTGCAACCTATTTATATTAAAAAGCAAAAGTTATTGTAATGTCATAATTAGGTCATAATACTGTAATTAATCTGTAATGCTGTAATTCCAAAATTTAAGTATATAATTTTAGCCAAAATTATGCACTTAATTTTAGTTAAAAATTAACAAATTTCCTAAAAAGAAAAGTGATATTACACAATATTCCAATATCATTCTAATTTTTATAAAACAGCTATCACTAAGGTTGCTTGTCTAAACCTCTTCAAAATCCTACAATTAGTTTCGTCAAAATTTTACTATAGATTTATTATAGTTTTAGCAGAGTTTTGGCAGTTTTAGCATTTATAATAAGTTTTGGCAGTTTCGCCTTTCTCCAGAGTTTCACCAGTTTTTTAATATAACTTTAATATAGTTTTGGCAGAATTTCGCTTTTCGGCAAAACGCCATCTTGCCTAAACCTCTAGGTTTCAGCAAGCAACCTTAGTTATCACCAAAAAAGAAAAGAGCTGCATTTCCATTTGGCTGAAATGACTTAGCTATCAGTGCCTATTTTTTTGATTACCATATAATAATCCTGTAATGTATATTTTGTAACAATTGACAATATAATTGCTATTATAATTTAATATATATTAAAATACCATATTACAA
>QZLH01001584.1:16753-27512 GCA_003833135.1 Oehlia diaphana
TAATTTTGTAATATATGACAATTATCCTTTTATATTAGTTACAATATTAATATTAAATATCATACTTGTTAATAGACTTATTAATATATATGTTATTAAATATGACATTTACATGACATGTCAAAAATTCCTATTAATATTATTTAAAAAGCATTATAAAATACTACCAAAAAAATCATCACTGATAGCAAAGGATTTTTGGCTGAAATTACAGATTTAACTGAAATTATGTTAATTTCAGCCAGAATTGTATTTTAAAATTCAGAATTTGAATTTCAGATTTTAGGTGTGATCGCGTAATTTTATTTTTAAGGAGTAAATAATAAAAAAAAAAATAATTAAAAAATTTTTTTTGTAAAAAAGTTTATATGTAAATTAATTTAATTTGTGATCCGCCAGTGAACCATAAAACTTGGCTATTAAATTCCGGTGAAAGTTATATATATATTTACTAATAGCGCAGAATTTACAGTTCCAGCAATGCAAAATATAAATTACTAAAATATAATATGAAAACTAATATTATAGGCATAAAAATATGACATTTGGCTATCTTAATAATAAAAGACCGGTAAAAATTTTAAGCACCAAAAGACACTTTCATAAGAGCTGAAAATTTGAATTTGAAAAAAAAAATTTTAATATTTTAAAAAATTTAAAGATAACTCATCATCTAATGGTCGTAAGAAAATAAAATTTAGTTCATTGGATTCGTCTCATTGAGACGCATCTAATGGTAATAATTTTATGTCTCCATTACCAATAGAAGGTGAGTTATCCCATATTTTTTCTCCAGAATTGCAGATTCTAAATTATTGATAAAAATATATATGAACTTATCACTGTCTTTTAATAGTCAAATTTTATGGTTCACTGGCAGATCACGAATTAATTATTACAAATATTATGCTAATTTAATATAAATTTTTTTAAAAAAAATTTAAAATTTCTCACCTTTCATTTCCAATCCCCACTCCTAGGGAATTTAGCCTAATTATACCATTACGACCTAATTACAGTATTACAACTTAATTATAATATTACAGACTAATTACAGTATTATGAAAAGTATACATCTACCCAAATTATTTTGAAATGCCATAATTATAATTTGGGATGCCGTAATTCATTCAGTTTAATGTAATTTACTATGTAAAATGCCAAAATAATTTGGGATGCCATAATTGAATTTGGAATTTTACTTATAATTATAGCAGTTCAAAATAATTTGGGCAACATATATAATGAAAAGTGTCGTAACTGTAATGCTGTATGCTGTAATATTATGGCATTGGGCAATCAATTATGACTAATATCTTTAAATCAGTTACTAATCAGATATCTAATTAGTTACTAATTGGTGACTAGTGTTCCTCATGAATCGAGTTAAGTTAAGTTTTGAGTCAATTTTAAAGTACTATTTATATAGTAGGGCATATTCCACCTTTATTTTTACAATACTTTTAATTGTATTATTTATATTATACTAATCTATGCGAGTCATTTCAAATTGCATATTTGGAACCCTATTAGTGACTGATTGATGTTTGATTTTTCATTTTTCAACCTGTATAAAGTATAATAAAACATTAAGTGCAATTAAGAGTTGGATTAATAAAAAGTTAGAAAGGATTAAAAGAAGAAAAAAAAGAAAATTATAGATTACTGGTAGTTAATATTTGAGAGATAAAAATAAAGAAACTTGATGTATTTTCCATTTTTTTCAGTTTTTTTTTAGATTTTTATAATTTTCTTTTTAGTTTAATTTTTCTTTTTTTTTTAATATTTTAGAATTTCACCCTTTAGTATTTTTTTGAAAAGATATAAGAATATTAAAATTATTAATTAGCTGTATTTAAAGGTTTTGTAGTATCAACTTTTTTTTAAGCTTTATAGTTTAGATAATGTAATTTGTAAAATTTGTTTTAAATTTTACTAATTTGAGTTAATTACTAGAAGATTTATTAAAATTAGTATTATTAGTTTACTTAAAAGTATAATTGATTGAATCTAATATAGTAGTATCTATTTTAGTTATATATCAAACTCATTATGTTTGTTTCCTATTGCTACATTTTCTTGTTTTCTTTTCATAATTTTGTATGCTTTTGTCTATTTGAATCCATTTGCTAGATATAATTTTTTTTCAAACAATATATAATAATGCATATTCTGTCAAAATTATTTATGTTAATATCAATTAATATCTCATTAGACTTTTATTTTATCTCAAATAATGGAAACTTTTCAATCAATTCAAAAAAATCTATTTGAAATACTTTAAACTCTCTCAATATATAAGTATAAACCTGGTCAAATGTAAAGATTTCTTATAACAAATAGTATTACATATAGTAGTTTTTTGATGTTTACTTTCTTGATCTATTTGTAATTTGTATAGACAAAAATTTCAGTTGACTCTCAGAATATATCAGAAGGTATTGTTTCAGCTATATTACTGATAACAGATAATGAATTTGAATATGATAATAAAGTTAGATTCAACATCTTAACAACATATTTTTTTAAAACATGCTTGAAAAAGAGGAATTTTCTGGAGAAAGTAGACAAGAGTATAGTGATGATAAAATAGACAGCATTCTTGAAAAGATGCATGTTGTTCAATCAGCACATCTGCCATATGGCAAAACACAAAAATAGTAATAGTATTTTCATTATGTAAATCATGAACAATATTTAAGTGATGTATACTTTTAAATCCATATTAAATATGGGGCCCAAAACCTCCATAAGGATTTCCAAAGTTTCAGGTTTCAGATTATATGAAACGAAACCTTTCCCAAAACCCTAAAGTGTTTCTGAATCCCGAAACTAATCCCAAATCCCAAAACTAGCTTCAATTAATTCCGAACCCTCCTGAAACCTGAAATTATCATCAAATTCATTTACTAATGATGATTGTAAATAGGGTTCATTTCAAAATGACTTGGGATTTGGGAATATTAAATGTACTTGATTTAGGATTTAATGTTTAACATTAAGGATAAATCAGATGATTTAATGAATAGGACAACAGCCAATTAGAACAAGATATTTAATTATCCAATAATTGGACGAGGGAGATGATTTTGATCCAGTTTTATAAGTGTAATCATAAAATAAGGTTTCAGTATATCAAAACTAGTTTCGGGTTTCGGGCTAGGTTTCGGGTTTCGGGCCCCATGTTTAAATTCCATATAAAAATGTATAGTCAACTAAATTATGAGATAATAAAAACCAGATACATAAATTTTCTTATATCACGTGATGATAGCGTGAGTTTAGCGCTTTTAATCAAGTATTAATTTGCCCGCATCAGGCTTTGTCTTTTTAACTTGTGCACAGGTGATGACTGGTGAATAGAAAAAATTGGGACAAAAAAAGCAGTCCCATTTGGGTTAAAATCGTCCGTATATTGCGCAAACAGATTTCCGCGGAGTGCGAAAACTGAATCATCAACTTATCAAAGAGTTTGATACATTGCCAAGTTTTGTTGAGGATAACTCCAAATCGTAACTCATACCCAAAAATTTTATTATCAAGGCTGCGGAACAAATTGGTAGTACAAACCAAGAAATCATTAGATGTTGTTATTCGTTTGATAAAGAACTTGAAGATAGGTTTACCGATTACAAAAGAAGCAAGAATGCTTAATGGCGAAATGTGAAACAGCCTCCCAAGTCCCAACGATCTCTCGAAAGACGTAATTGAGAAAAAAGAGTAGAAAGACCCTCCGTCACTATAAAAAAACCTTGAATATTCGATTTTGTGCTGGCCAGAACTGAAATCACAATTTGAAATTAAAAATTATCGATATGCTTTACAAATCCATGTTAGTTCTTTTTTATTCATTAAAAAAATCAAATTTAAAATCGAAATTTAAAATAATATATAATTATTCATCTGTCCACTTAGGTTCTCTCTTTTTAACAAAAGCTTCCATTCCTTCTTTCTTATCTTTCTATAAACATAATGAAACAAGTTAATAAATAAATTATGAATGAATATACAAAGAAAATCTCCTCACATACCAAAGCAAAGAGACTGTAAAACAATTTTCGTTCAGAATGACATCCTTCTTTTAATGATAATTCGAATGCTATTCAATAAAAAAAAAATTTTTAATATAATATTTACAACCAACAATTTAGTATTTCGTTCTTTAATCCACACATTTCACCAACCTCTATTAATTGATTCTTTAGCAGCTTGAATAGATGGTTGAGAAAGACCTGCAATTTCTTGACCCAATCTTATTGCTTCATCAAGTACTTTATCAACAGGTAGTACTTTGCTAACTAATCCCCATCGTTCTGCTTCTTGAGCACTAAAATTACGACCTGATAATATAATTTCCATTGCTTTAGATTTTCCTATGGCTCTAACTAATCTTTGAGTTCCTCCAGCACCTTTATGTTTTGAAGTTAAGTATAACGTAATGTGATGAATTGAATGTGACAAATAAATTAACAGAACATTTAAGTGAATTAAAATAATTTTACCTGGAATGACACCCAACTTAATTTCTGGTTGTCCAAAAACAGCTTTTTCACCAGCATAAATAATATCACAACTCATAGCTAATTCACATCCGCCTCCTAACTATCATGATGGTTTCGTGTTAGTTTTATAATATATTATTTATTAATAAAAAAAGACAATCACATACAGCAAAACCGTTAACAGCAGCAATAATTGGCTTCTTAATGTCATTAATTTTTCCCCAATGTCCGAGAAAACTGGTTTTATATACCTCAGCAAATGATTTTTCCATCATTTCTTTGATATCAGCTCCAGCTAAACAAAATATAAGATTCTCCTGTTAAAAACTTATTTTCTCAAAAACACCCATTTTTGATCTCTTATTCTTATTTGTTATTACAATATTATTTACCTGCAAAAGCACGTTCATTACCAGTAATGACAATAGCACTAATATTGGTGTCATCATCAAATTTCTCCAAAGCATTGTTAACTTCATGAAATAAATGACTTGATAAAGCATTTAATGCTTTTGGTCGATTTAGTGTAATTAAACCAACTTTTCCATGAGATTCTGTTAGAATATCTTGGTAATCCTCTGATAATTTTTTAAAACAATAATTTAATTAATTGTTCAACATTTAAAAAGAATTACACTTGACTTACTTTGCAAGGCGCCAGATGTACTAAATTTAGCAACATTATTTGATGTTACTAAGACTTTAGTAATTTGACTTCCTCTACTCAGCGGACGTATAAGCGACGTAAACATTTTTAAAAAATTAAAGAATTTTTTTTTATGTATGACAATACATTTTTTATGATCGACCTGCACAACTTGTATCACATATTCGCTTTATTAAGTTATTTGTAATAGTCTACAATTTTTCTAAATTCTATTATTTTATACTAATTAAAAACCGATAAATAAAAAAAATATATGTAGTGAACAAAGTACAATATTAAATTATTATTAGCTAAATTAAAGTTGAATAAGGATGGATGGAATAGTGATGGAATTACAGCGAATTTTATTTCAACTATAATTTACCGTGTTTCATTTTTGTCCATTTAAACCTAAAAACCGGAAAAAGGAGTTTTGCTAGTAATTTTGAACATTTCCAATTCATCCATACCTCGTTCTTGACCTCTTTGTAAAGCTAAATCATAACCAGCAGCTCTAACTCTACTCAAAACTGGTGTTCTCGTTTCTCTACCTTCACCAAAACTAAACATAAAACTATCATGTTGTCTAGCCGTATTATTACTCCAGACACTGCTAATGTACATTCCAAAAATTTCTTCAGTTGATTTAATTTTCATCAACATAATTGTCTTGGCTTGCCCTCCACAACGATTATGTAAAGTTTGTTGTGAAAATCCGTCTCGACTTCCACGCATCAACAACGAAAATTCATAAGGAATTTCTGTATGAGAGTAAGTTTTACCTTCTTTCCTATCAATCCATGTTGCGATTAATGCTGCATGCTTTAATGTTATTAATTTACTATCAATGGTTTTTAATCTTGGTAAGAACGACGATGATTGTTTTTCTGGCATTATAAAGTGCCATAATACAGTATCATATAATTTTGTAGGTAAACAATCTTTAAATGGCCATACTTTTTCTCTGAACTCTTCCGGTGACATTAAAGTAAATCTGATAAGAGGAATACAATCCGCTAAAATTTGTTGAAAGTTTTGCATCGTTTCTTTACTCCATTCAGTAGAATCTACATCTACATCATCCACATTTAAATTTCTCGAAGGTGCTTCAATTTCTGTTATTTGTACGTTAGCCCATTTAATTAAATTATTCCACAAATCAACTTCATGTATTGCTAAGTCGTCACGTTTTAGTAAAGATTTGAGTATGGTTGAATCTATACAATAAAAATATTCACTATCAAAAAGTAAAGGCGGGTCTGCACAAATTGCTTCTAAACAATGATCTTGCAGTTGACCATAAGTTGAGTGTGAAAATGCAAAATCTAATACATGACAAAAGTTTTCTTGTATCCAAGTCGCTCTATTGTTTACTAAATAATGTTGAACTTCTTCAACAAATTCTTGTAAGATTAATTCATCTGCGGCTGTCAAAAGCGATAAAATAAATTCTCCATCTTGTTCTTCTACATTAGTACTCCCTGTATATATATACCTAAAATAAATAAAAGAAACATTTGAAAGAAAAAAATTTAGTTTAATGAATTAAAAAAATTTTTTAAGCTTAAAATATATGATAACTAACTTTAAGATAACGTCAAATATTGGTGGGGAGACGTTTGGTTTGTTAAATACTATTTTTCCATCCTCTTGTTTAGCCCATTCGTTCGAAAGTGCTCTACGAAAATATGGCGATTGTGCTCCCAATATGACTTTATGTGCTTTAAAAGATTTCACCAATGGCTCCTCTCCTACATTTACAATTAAATCATGCCCATATCCCTCGAGTAACAACTTTTCATAATTTTTACTAAAAATTTCCCAAGTTTTATTCATTTTTTTTGTCTGCATTTAATATGTTTTAAGAAGGTTTGAAAGAAGAGTTAAAAAATGGAAATTTTTTGATATTGTCTCGAATATTTATATATAACCATAAGTTTCACAGAAAGCCATCGGCAAGACTTTTTACATGTACTTGATTAATGAATGATTGCCTAATTCGTCGAAAGGTGTATAAAAATAGGATTATCTTGCGTATATATTTGTTAAACTAATTGATTTAAAAATAACATAAAAAATACTTATTACGCAGTAATCGTTGGATGTTGCGTCATTATGCTTAAGGAAAGTTTTAACCTAACCAATCTTGCACATGTTTAAATTGTTGATCTTGTCCAAAGACGAAATTATAATTATAATGATTAAGCTATGTTTATTTGTAACAATCTGACAGAACAACATTAAAAGAACATTAATCTTAGTTTTTTTTTTTTTGAAAAATTTATGGAATCCGATTTCATGTGATTATTGGATGATTTCTAATGTAGAAGGATTAAATTTAGACTAAAAAAAAAAGCGAACATAAGGAATGAAGGCAAGGGGAAGTTAAAATTGTTAGAGAGTTAATCAAGTAAGCGAACAAAGAAATAAAGAAATCGGTAAAAATATCGTGATAATCATTTAATAATTGAAAACAATACTAGATACAGCAAAATAAAATAATAATTTACGCTACTAGTATTGTCATTTTTAATAAATACTGTACTACCTAAATTCAGCCAGAATTTTAGCAACCAATAAAATTGCTTGCTTTTTCCTTACTAAAAAATTGTGCTGATCTACTGATCAAATGGGGTAGAAACCTTTGTTATACAATACAAAATACTACTTTTTTTTTATTTACTTTAGTAAATTCAGTAATATACTAGTTATAAATATAGGAAATACAGTATTTATAGAAAGAATAAATATCATGTATTAAATTAATGATTAGAAATTTTATGAATTACTAAAAAAATTAACTTTTTATCAAAAAGCTTTTAAAATTCTTATATTACCATATTTCTGACTTTACTTTAAATGCCATTTTTAACTTTATACATAAAATTTAAAAATTTACTTTGCTAATTAATGTGAAAATTGCTAAAATTCACTGGCAGTGATGATTATATACCAGCATTATGATGTACTTTTGATCAGAATTAAAAAATCTAATAAAATATTATATCATAATTTCACTAGTGTTTGGAAATGACCTGGTTATTTGACCATTTAAATGATTTATGAAATCATTTGGCATTATTTATAATCATTTGTCATTTGGTCATTTCAATCATTTGATTTTGATTGGCTAATATTTATTACATAAATAATTATGTGACTATAATTAAAGAATAATGAATATAGTGTAGGCAAAATTATAATATTAGCTAAAATTACATTCAAATGACCAAGGTCATTTGTCATTTGAACATTGAAATAATATATCATTTGTTATTTGTCATTTGAATTATTTGATCATTTCAAGTCATATGCTAAACACTGAATTTTACTACTGGTGTATGATCTATCACTACTAGTAATATTTATTAGCAATACCAATTAATTATCAAAAAAATGTTTTAGTTAAGGTTGCTTGCCAAAACTAGGGGGTTTTAGTGGAATAGTATATACGAAACTGCCAAAACTAGTTTTCCAAAATCACCTGAAATGCCAAAATTGCTGAAACTACTAAAACTGCCAAAACTGTTTTAATATTTTGGTATAGTATATCATATGACATACTATAGTTTTAGTAATCTATTGATATAATCTGGCCAATTAATCTATTTTTTTATCGGCCTTAATATTTCTTTTTAAACAAATTTTTTTTTTATATATTTTTTTCAATTCTTTAAACCAAAATTTTTTTAAAAAAAAATTTTTTTTATTTTTTTTTAGTTTTTTAAAAATTTTTTTTAAAAAATTTTTTTTTTATTTTTTTTTTTTGGTTTTCTAAACCAAAATTTTGTTTTTTTTTTTGATTTTATTCTTTAAGTTACTGGACTTCTTGAATAAACTGGACTTTGGAATAATGTAAATTGAAAAAGAAGGATAGAATTTTTTTTTATATTAAAGAAATATTGCTAATGTTCTTTCTCTATTTTTTTTAAGTTACTGGATTCCTTGAATGAACCCAAACTTTGAAATGTAAGTTGAAAAAAAGGGCAAATTTTTTTAATATTAAAGAAATGTTACTAATCACTAATATTTCTTTCTCTATTTTTTTAGGTTTCCGGATTTCTTAGATAAACCTGGATTTTGAAGTGTAAGTTGAAAAAAAGGAGTAGAATTTTTTTTTATATTAAAGAAATATTACTAATGTTTTTTTTTCTATTTTTTTTAGGTTTCTAGACTCCTTGAACGAACCTGAACTTTAGAATGTAATTTGGAAAAGTGAAGGAATTTTTTTAATATTAAAGAAACGTTACTAATATTTCTTTCTCTATTTTTCTAGATTACAAAACTCAGAGGTAGTATGGGTGGGAAGTTTACTTCAAAGTAATATAATCTCTTTATTATTTTAATAAAATAAAAAATGTTAAATTAAACAATAAATTTACAATAAATTTTTAATTACATGTAAATATATTAGACAATTTGAAATTAAAAAAAAAATGTTTAAAAAGATTAAAATAGCAAAACTATAGTGAAATTCATATAAAATATTAATACTTATTATGCTGAAGCCATGGATAAACTTATTATAGAGGTTTTGCAAATTTTGGTAATTTTGCAAATTTTGGCAGTTTCACAAGTTTTGGCAGTTTCACAGTTTCACAGTTTCACAGTTTTGCCACTATATAAGGGGTTTCACCTTTTGGCATTAGGCCAAATAGGTTTTGGCAGACAACTTTAATTTTAGTTAAATGTCAATAATGGTATTCAAAATAACAGATAAAAATACTTTTATTGTACTATTTTTTTTTAGAAATATTTATTAAAAAAAGAATTTAACATATATACTAAATTTTGTATATTAAATTAGTAGTATAAATGTTAAAATAATAATTATAAAAAAGATTATTTTCAATATATAACTTTTAAAAAAATAAATAATAAATGCAATTTAACTGTTTTGCAAATTTATTAAGATAATAAAGAAGTGGAATTCCATTTAGACTAGATTACAGTATTATTTTATAATTTATGTATAAAAAAATTTTTTGGTTTGGAGGATATGTATATCCTGTAATTTTGCAATTATATAATTTCAATATGTAAAAATGCAAATTTAATATTATATATTTATAATATAGTGTCTTATTTATTATATACCGTATATTAAAAATATAATAAATCTTGCGATTTCAAATTTAATGCAGATTTAGAAATAAAATTAAAATAAAAAAAATAATTAGCAATTAACATTTCTAGCAACTGAAAAGAACTGAGCTTAAATTACTACTATAATTCAAGTCAGAGTCTTAAATTACAGTAGTAATTTGAGCCTTATTTTATAATTTCATTTACATACTCTTAAATATTTTCCTTATCTTCAATATGTTTTTCTCTATTCTTTTTGGAACAGTTTCATGAATTATGATATCATGATTTATATATAGAATATTATCTTTTATTTTTTTTCTTCTTGCATTTGAAGTTTCTTCTTAAATATCATTATTTGTGTTGCCCTATAAAAAATATATATACAGTTAGTATACTGTATTTTTGTATTTTGCGAACAGTATATTTATAGTATTATTACCGTATAATTACAGTATTTTCACATACTGTATATATTCGGTATTCTGCACACCGTATCATATATACGGTTTGCATACAGTATATT
>QZLH01001585.1:0-27945 GCA_003833135.1 Oehlia diaphana
GGTAGTGGATTTAATGGCAAATTAGATTGAGGGTTCGATGATATGTCTGATAATTGCATTTGTAATGGATTTCTTTTTCTTGGTTTAGCTAAAGGTTTTGATGGAGCATCATAATTACTCAATGTATGAATACTTAAGCCATCTGGTTGGAAAGGATCATTTATATGGTTTAAAGTAGAACGTTCAATATGATTAAAAATTGAATTTCCTAAACATATAATTATAAAAATAAATATAAGTAATATAAATAATTATTAACAATATTAACAATTAAATTTTTAATGCATGCCTTGTAAATTATACAACCGGATATTTCCTGGTATGCTTCGCAAGTATTTCCATTATAAATCAATAAATTTTTGCTAGAATTTGGTAAAACACGTTGCTTATTTTTAAAATAAGTAACTAATTTGTTTATTATNTACATGTTTACAAACATCACGTAAAGATCCATTCCAAATATAATCTAGACATAGAGGGCATTCTCCTGTAACTATATTTATGATATAGTAGTTAGATCGGATTTCACCAGCTTCCTGAATTGCTTTTTCTGCCAGTTTATTTATCATTGGAGAAAGCTTATTCATTGTTTCCTCAGTGAATTCCACTATATGATCATCGTAAGGTGAAATAAATACATCAGAATCCTTTAATTGTTTAACATAGTAATAATCATTATGGTTGGTAGATTCAACTATATTCATCAAAAAACAAAGCCTTCCTTTATTTAATCTTTTTTGTTGATTAGATGTTAAAATAACTGGCAGATTTTGCTAAAATTTTTTTTTAAAAAAATATAAGTAAAAATACAATTTAATAAAAAGAAGTATTTAAAATTACCTGTTCAATTGATTGTGCATTAAATAATGTTACTAGTCCAGCCTCAAAGTTATTTGGCCCACTATTTTCTGTCAAATTCTCCCGTGATAATTTAATTCCATACAATCTTTCAAGAAAACTCAAAACAGTTTGTTTTCCTGAATAATTAGATTCAATTGTATGATGTATTCTTTCTGTAAAATTGTTTGTCGTCCATGGTACTGAATTATTTGAATAGTCATATAAAATCCTTCCAGCATCAATAAAATTTAACCTCCACTCATCACACATCCAATTATTTTTTACACTATTAATTATTAGATCCTTTTTATTATTTTCGATTGGTAAAGTTTGTATATGATCACAAAAAAGCAAAAACATATCATGTGAAATATTATCTGATCAACATCGCCCAATAATTTTAAAAGCTATCGCAATAGGATATCTAATAAAACATAATTTTAAATTATTATTAAATTAAAAAAAAATAAGAAAAATTAAATTTAAATTACCTAAATTGTTGAGGAATTTGCCATTCTCTAAGATGATTACCTAATGTTTGCATAATATGGAACCAACATAAAATAGCACCGCATATTAAACCTTCTATTCCAAGTTTCGAAGGTCTATGCTTATCTATCATCATATATGGATTCCATAAATTATTTTGTGAACATGGACGAATTCTTTTGAAACCTTTTGCATCATGTAGATCTTCATAATACCAATTATGTTCACAATTGTTATTATTACATGGAATATTTTGTTTTACCGCTAAAATGGCCATACGTATCGTCATATGATTTTCTTTATTACTTAAAGCTAAAAAAAGATAAGTATAATATTTAAAATAATCACAATATATTAAAGTAATAAAATCCATACCAAATGCAAGTGGTGTTCCACAACCAGCATTGTTTTTAACAACAATTGATAATACAGGTGCACGATCTATATTAAGATCATACTTGCCATCTAATCCGATACAAATTTGACCAAAATCTCTTCCATTACGCAGCCAAAATTCATCAGATACTGTTAATTGATAATATTTGGAAGGAGAATCTTTAGGTTCATGTGGATTTGCTATTTGGTAATATAATACAAATCCATTTGGCTTTAATATTTTTTCAATCATATTATGTAAAATTGTCCAAGGTCCTGCATTGTCTTTGAAACGTTTATCATCTCTTGCAATTAGTTTCCTAAGCTTTTCATTAGAACATACTCTTTGTTTATTATTAAGAGCTTCCCTAATTGTTTCTTCTGAAGCTCCATTTAATGGAGCAAGCATTTTCATTTTGATTCCTTTTGCTGTATGATGATCTGCACGACGGCTTTTTAAAACCATATCTCTCGTTGGCAAATCTAAATTAATACGTGTTACATGTGGTAATTTATTAACTGTAAAATTATGTGGGAGGTGAGAGCCTTGAATTGAAATTCTTAAGGGAGTAGGAGAATTTAGCCATGAGATTCGACATTCTGAAATTACTCTAACTTGACATAAATGCACATCATTGGAATTTTTTAAGTTTCCTTTATACCCCCTATTTTGGCAATCTGATAAGCATTCTCCTACGCCACCACATGTTCTCTGACAATTATTTCCATCTCCAGAGCAATACATCGTCCAATACCAGCATGCTCGATCCTTTTTTAGTCCAAGTTGAATATTTTGAAATAATTCTTGTCCCTTTGAAGTTAAAATTACTATATCGTCAATTCTATTTGTTGATTTTACAGCTCCTTGTTTAGTTTCCCACTCTAAAAAATCAACAGCATTTGGAGCACGTTCAATTTCTATAAATCCTTCTTTTGCAAGCTGTGGAGTTCTTTGTCGACTTTGATGTTTTAAGCGGCAAACTTTAAGCATAGGTATATTATTAATGTACCAATCTGCAGCACGGCCAAAGGGTACATTTACTGTATTATCAGCATTATATTTAATGCTTTCACTATAATTAATTTCATTTATATTATCCATTGTAAAGCTTTTGTGTACTGTTATTCAAAAACACGTGTTGCAAAAACAAAAGAACAAAGAAATAAAGAACGAAAAATCAAAAAAAAAACTTAAATATTTCGTGATAACTGTCGTACAGCTCCTGAATCAAAAAAAGTACAGCGATTGGTTACACAATTTGGTGAATCAAAAAAATCCGCTTCGTGAATCAAAAGAGATTATTTACTATCTCGTGATTACTGTATTACAAACTTCTGAATCAAAAAAAGTACGGCAATTTGTTACACAATTTGATGAATCAAAAAAATCCGCTTTGTGAATCAAAAATGATATATTTGCCTTTACGTCAGATGCTTTTAAATTAAAAAAAAAAATAAAAACAAATTTCGATATTTTAATTTTTAATTCATTTTCGGATTTTTTAATTTTTAATTCATTATTGATTTAACTTTTATATGTCTCATTCATTATTGTTTACACTTTATATAGTATTAAACGTAAATTTTTTTTACGCTACTCAACAACTTAATAAATATTTATCAGAGACATTTAATTTCAAGTTTTTAATAGAAAAATCTCCTTAGCCATTTTTAAAAAAATCTATATATATTAATTGAGTATCTAAATTATAAAATATAGAGAATTTATTTTAAAATCCAATTATTATGTAAATCAAAACTTTAATATATGAAAATTGTTATTTAATTTTTATTTATCGCCCTATTTTAGACTTTTCGATTATCAAGTCGACCACGTTCCCACGTTTACTTTCTCTCTCATTATTTTTTACTTTTACTTTCTTTAATAAACCATACCTATTTTCATTTATTTTTTTCCCTTTAACGTAAACCTACCTTATGGAAGAAGAGGAATTCGAAAATATTCTTCTTTTGGAATTTGCTCATGGTATGTAATTAGGTAAAGTAATGTTGGCTTTAAAGTAACGTTGGCTTTTATAGTGGTATTGGCTTTGGAATAGCTTAGGGTCAGGGTAATGAGAGTTGGTTTAGGTTACGTGCGTTGTCTCTAGAGTGGTGTAGGTCTGGAGTAGCTTAGGGTTAGGTTAGGGTTAAGAGGTTAGGATAAGAAGAGTGAGTTTAGGTTAAGGATTAGAATGCTAGTTGCTTTTGGGTTAGAATTAGTTTATGAAGTAATCATTTCTAATCCTTCTTTTTATTTATTTTATTTATTTTACTTTTTTAGATGATTGTGACGAATCGATCTGTCTAATAAGGACGAACATGTACTATTATATTCAGGAAAGAAATTTCAATTATGTCAAAGTCTTTATAGATGGTTAGGCTAAACAACAAGGGTTTCAGATCATTAAAGATCGTGTAAGTCGCGATAATTCTAACTCGGAACAGCTTATTAAATTGTTACAAGAATTTACAGAAGTTGGGAAATCAGATTCAGAAGAATTGAATGAAATTAATCAAGAAGATGAAATAAGCGATAAACTCATATTGACTCTTTGGTACCAATGTCGCGAAATCCGAAAAAGTGGTAAAAGATGACCGTTGGGAACTAAAAGATTTAAGTCATCTACTAAAGCTTGTAAAACTAAATCATGAAATCAATGACATTGCAAAAAATGTGGGAAAGTCGGGCACTATCAGAAAATTGAAAGGTAGTAATTGTTGTATCTGTTTTACATACCATGTTATTTTTTATATTATCGAACTTTATTACTTTAACTAGGAACAAAATATTTAACTTTGGTTTGGAATAATTATTGGTTGGAGCTTGGAGATATTAATTAGAATGTATGGATAAAACGAATGCATTAATATAGTAGAAAAATGTATTAATGAGAAATGTATTAATAGATTACAAACAATTAATTTGTACAATTTATTGACTAATAAAATCACATGATAAATTCACTAATCAAGTGACATTTGAGGACTAGCCATAGCAATGCAAATATTGATATGAATTTTCATAAGATTTTCATCTTTTGTAAAAGATTAGTCGCAAGAACATTTCGTTTAATAAATTCATTGTGGACATTTCAGAAGAGATTGTGAAGAAAAATTTGAAAAAGAAGTTTGCAAGTAGTGCAATGTAATAATTTCAACGTTTAATCTAAAAAGATGAAAAATTCGAAGAAAAATTTTGAATTTGAAAATTTAGGTAGTATTTTCAATATTATAGTCTGTTAATCTATCGATTGCAATAAAAACTACAAAGTCTTCCCGAATAGTAGTCGTAATGTGTGAAATATAATTTTTTGTTAAAAATAAAATTTAAGCGTGAAACTCGATTAAGAGAATTTTTAAGAATAGAATAATTCCGAAGTTGTTTCACAAAATTTTAGTAAAAACAATTTAAATACGACTATCATAACATTTGATTCCCTAAATCACGTTTCAAATGTCACTGTAGAACTACGAATTCGACGTGAAAGAAAACTTATGAACGATCGTGATATAATACAAAGAATTAACATATATACACATATGAGCAATAAATTAAAAAAAATTTACATAAAATCTGACCACGAAAAAAGTTTAGACAAGGAATCACACTTAATCTGAATTAATTTAAAACATTCGCCGTGTCTCAGCCGAAATTTATTAATAGATTGTAAAAAAATAATATTTTAATGTTATTAATTTATTATCAAAATTATCAAATCATAATCCATTTGAAAAAAAAAATTTTTTTTTTTTTATTTTATTCATGATATGGAAAAGCTAAAAGTACAATAAATAAATAAATATATATATAGTGTATAAACAGCATATGTCAAAGTTTACATTGTAAAAATTTAATTCTTCCTAGCAAGAAAATTATAATCAAATAAATTCATGATAAAATTCGAAATTCTCATAGAATTATTTCTAAAAATAGAACCAATATATCCAACCGGAGAAGTTTGTTTTAATTCTGTTAATCTTGATTTTAGTACTTCAGCGGAACTTCGTTCCTTCATTTCATTTTCGTATTCTTTAATACAAGAAATATAATTTTTTGGGGAATAATTAAGTAATGCTTTAGAAAGAACTTCAGCATCTTGAATAGCATTATTTGCTCCTGATGCTAATACAGGACTCGTAGCATGAACGGCATCTCCTAATAATGTAATCCTATTACTCTTCCATGCATTAACAGATAATGGATCAATATCTTGCAACTTTCTTCTTCGTACAGGATTGTATGTTTTAGAAGTCGTTCTAGGAACCAAATCCCATAGTCCCAATATAATGTCAGTCATTTCACATTCTGGTCTTAATTTTCGAATCATATATTTAACATGATCAACAACAGATGCAGGATCATTATCATCAACTTTAATTTTATCATGTTCAACATCATCTAATTTAGATGGATATTCAAAAAATATTGTTGTCCTATAATAAGGTTCACTTTTATCCTCATAATTTTTTTGTTCTATTGGAATAAAACGAAGAATAGTAGCCGAAGCTTCTCCATTTAATCCAAGAGTTCCCTGAAATGTACCGTTTCCATTTAGTTTAATTAATCTGTCTATAAGATTTTTAGGTACGGCCACATCTGTAACAATCATGGTTATTCCATAATCAAAAATTTGTAATTCGGGTAATTTTTGTTTTCGAACTAAAAGAAAAAGAAAAGAAATACGATTAATTATTAAAAAATCAAATGTTAAGTACCTTTGATTATATATAAATATATATATATATTACCTGGAGAATTGATACCGTCTGCACCAACTAAAATATCACAAAATTCTTTCGAACCATCTTCAAAAAGTACCCAAACACCATCATTAGTTTCTTCATATCCAATACATTTTTTACCCCATTGAACTGGCACATTTTCTAATAAAACATGTCTAAGTTTATCACGGTAAGTTACAATTATTGAATAACCAACGGATATATTTGCAACTTCATAAACATCTTTAGCTTGTTTAGATGGAGGTCTTAATAGCAGGTTTCCCATATGATCGGAGAGTGAAAATCCATGATATTCTTCATTAGGAACTGGATTTGGAATTGCTTTTGGAAGGTTTAAAGCGATCGATGAAGGAATACAATTTATAAGAGATCGAGCTCCATAATTGTTTATGCCTATATGATATCCTTGCCATCGATCTTTTAGTTTTTAATATAGATATCAGTGTTCGAATTAGTCGAGTGATTTTTTAAAAATATCATGAAAATGATTATACAGTATATTTCCACGTACTATACCTTGAGGACTGGATTCTCGATCAAAGATTTTTACATTGAATTCTTTTTTATCTTTATTCTTTATCAAAGCGTGATAAAGGGTAAGGCCTCCTAGACCTGCACCAACAATAATTATAGTCGGAATATTTTGTTGCATTTTTAAAGAATTTTTTTTGTTTTATAATGGACAAAATAAATTGATGTCTAAAGGAGACAACGATGAAACAATTGAGTTATATATATTTCAACGTAAATTTTGCCGAATTGTTAGTGTAACATTGAAATAGAAAAAAAAAAGAAGAATGCGATACAATGGATACAATGACTCATTATAATGACTTATTTTAAATAATCATTGCTACTGTACGTGTTTCCTAATTCTGGGTTAGTATTATTATTATAATGATATTTTAATGAAAATTATTTAATCCAAATAAGTTCCTTTTTGAGAAATTTATAGATGATATAGTAAATCCTAAAAAGGATCGAACAAGTTGATTATGTAGGCTCTTTTTATCGAAAATAAAAATAAAAATAAAAATAAAAATAGTACTAAAAAATAAATCTAGAAAATAAAAAATAAATTTGAATAACAAGGGCTTCCGCGGCAATGTTTCATATGATTGATGAGTAACGACATAATCAATAAGATCTTCGTATAAAAGTAGTAAAGGTTACATATGAAGTTAAACTAATAAACGCCATTGTTTATTTGTATTTTTTATTTATCAATAATAAATAGAGACCAATTTCCTTAATTTGTAATTGAACTAAACATAATTATTTATTTCATACAGAAAAGCCTCCCATAATTTTATATGCTAATGACAAAATCTGAACCCATCAACTGAGCTTAAATATTAATTGGCCCAATCAGCCCATATTTTTTTAGCTGTCCTTGTTACACCTGAAACTTATCACAATTTCTTTAATATGGAATACGTATATACAGTATAATACATTTATTTATATCATTATTATATATTAATAAATTGTTATAAAAGAATTATTTATATATTTTCATTTGGCTAATTGTAATTCTTTTGTTTACTATAACTTCATATTTCAATTTTTATTCTATATTGAGTAAATAGAATCCTAAAAATTAATTTAAATTTCGTCTTGAATTATTTAATAACAGTTATATGATTGTTTAATTTCAACTATAATTAAAAACTCTGTTCTATTGCGATTTATTGATGAAATCGATTTGTGCAAAGCTATAATTAATATTTCACTTGTTTTACTAAAATGACATAATCTAACATACTGAAGAATCATATGATAAAAGTACTTTCCATCCAAATAATAAATTAATACTATGTTTATTTTTTTTTCAAGTTACTAGTACTGACCGTCTTGTCTGGTGTAGAAAAAATGATATTATTCACTAATTGAATAAACCGAAATAAATTGTTAGAATGTAAAGATGATTTCAAGTGCAGAAATTTAATTCTTTTAGAGTATTTTTGATGAATCATACATAACCGTATCTCATATCTAGCGCGTTGAATTATTTATTAATAATGTATAGTATCGTTATTTCGCATGAAAAAAGACAAACTTTAAAATCAGTCATCATAATAAAAGAATTATTTATTATTGCTCAATGCTTAATTTTATTTCGGTTTTTAAAAATTATTATTATGCAGTCAAATAGGATCATGTTGTTTTTTAACATAGTAATATTTTTTAAATTATTATTGCGTAAATATCTTTGATATTTTTGACGTATTTTGGACGAAACAATTATTAGTATGGTGGTTAAAATATCATCCGAACTAGTTAGGTGATATTTCAACCCCCCTAGTACCCAATAACTATTGTGTATTAATATTATGTATTAATTCAAAATCAAAATCATCTTGGACTTAAAAATTAAATAATTTACCTCATTGGAGTTTTGCTTAATATATCATCACCTAATTCATTATTTATTAAATTCCAGCGTAACATCACTTTCAAATTCATATAATTGTTTGTTGCTTCATCTTTTAATAAAAATTCCCACTAAAGCAGATCCTTTAGGGCCTTCCATTTCATTCCATAGTCTGATAAATGATTTGACTGTTATATAGTAAATCTTTTCAAACGCTAACGATAAAGTTGAAATATGTTGATATTGTATCTAAGAAGAATGGAAGAAAAAAAAATATTATTAAAAAAAATATATCAGATAAATTAAATGAAAAATGAGTGATATATTTAATATTACTTACATTCAGTTCTGACATCCAATAAAATCACATAATAGTTCTGTAACTTCAATCTTCTAATTATGTTGCTTCAATAAAATTACGTGAGAATTTATTAATTATATTTTTAATAAAAAAAGATAACATTATAGTTAGTCATTTTTACTTACTTTTTGATAAATCATCAATACCTTTCTTCATGATTCCGTGCATACTTTCAAGTCCTAAATATCGAACTCGTTGAATTCCTATTTGATGCTTCAGTTGCGATTTATGAATCTAATTTTTCGCCTTCAGGTATATTTGCTTTTGTTCATCATAATTCTTTCAACATCCGCTTTATGTGATAGAATATGTAATGATACTTGTGTCCTTTTCGATCGATTTGCTTGTCGAAAAGGGATTGAAATTCCAGCAATTATTTTGATAATTCATCTCAATGTACTCCGTTCATTAAATAACTTGGGTAAATTAAGAATCAGTCAGCGTTAAAAAAAAGTCCAAAATAAAAAAATTGTGTTTTAATTATTCGTATCTTCTTAATAAATACCGCGCGGCAGCTTTCCTGATTCCCAGTGATCCGTAATATGTCTCATTAAAGCAGTAATTAAACATAAACTATTTGAACACAAGGCATAATCAGCAGATGAAGAACGCTAAACTAAAGTTGGAAAAAAATTTGGTTGCTTTATCATTACCTTTAAAGGAGCAATAATATCATCATAAAATTGATCATGAAAAATTTATCGCTGAAGTTGTAAGATTTTTATCTGATGTGGCTAATTTAACAATTATTGGTGTGACAGGTCTGGAAATATTCACTAACGTTTGTTTCACTAAATATTTATCATCCAAAGAAAAGGAATTTATTTACATAACAATTATTTAAGATAGAAAAAAAACGCATAATTCGGTCACTTTGATCTCCTACCTTATTAATAAAACAAAAACCCAAGTATTCCCATCCGTGATTATGTTCTATAAGGTATTGCATTGAAAGCAAAAGTAAAAGACTTTAAGTCATTTGTTTTAAAAATTATCAACAAATCCTACAAAAATCGAATATATATTATATGTCTTGCCTTGATGTACTTTTGAAGAGAAGAGGCCCATTTTAGAACTCTGCCATCGTTAGGATTCAACTTTCACATATTTCAACCGCTTTTGAAACGGCGACAAATTAATTTCAACTGTTTATTCTTTTTATTTCTTGTCAGAGGTTCTACTTCGTATAAAGCATATAATTAGATAAATACTTTTATAGTTCTAAAAATTCTTTGATTACATGCAAATAGGTTACTATTTATTTATTTAATTAATATGAAAATAATTATTTTGAATTCTAACATAAGGAAAGGAAAGGAAAGAAATTTATGAATTTCGTTTTAAATTTTTACGCCGACATTAAATAGCTAAAAAGTGATCGACGTTAATAGAGTTGCACAAAAAAAATAAAATATTGTTATTGTACCAACTTCATATTTTCGTCTAAAGATTTTTATGATACCCTGCGATGTAAATTATTCTTAGTATTTAAATAATTCTAAATAAAAGTCAAATAAATACAATTATATAATTTTAAGTAGTTTTAAATCCATTTGTATTTTTTTAAAAAAAAAGTCTATAATAATAAATTTTTATTAGATCGCAAATTTTCTTCTTGTTCTAAACGTTATTATTACATAAACTTATTAATATTTATAAATTGTATCATTAACGTCATCAATATTATTCTTTACTTATTTCTTTATAATAGTCACTATGAATTTTTGTTGCGTCATATTATTTTGCATATCTGTTGATTAAAATGATATGGAAATAAAGATTACAAGTTTAATATATTAATATTCTACTTACCACTATTTGAATATTTTGAACTTTGGATAATTTTTTTTACTATTATCCGATTATTGAAAGAATCATTATTTATCTACTTGATTTTGATTTTTTTATTACTATTGTTATTAAAATCTTCAACTAATTGCTATGAAATACGATATTACATGGTATATACTTTCTTGCTCTTCTATTAATTTAATTAACTTCAGTTGTATTTTTTGGTTCGGAAATTTTAAAATTGATAAACAATACTTGTAAATAATCTGCTTTTAGAACTATTTATTTTTATTTATCGTACACTTGATCCGTTTTGATAATTTAATCGGCTAATTCCACTTTCATTTCGTCATTTTGTCACCAACTTTTATGGAGTTCCTGGTACAACTTTTGGTCTCATTTCATAAATTATTATTTTCGAAATCAATAAAAAGCGGGTTTCCAGATAAAATTTCCACATGAGCATGTCAATACAGAACTATAAATATCTGTTGCAAAAGTAGTTCAATTTTATGTATATACAGTACAGTAAGCATGTAATTTTCTATTTGGTGGTAAACCATAACATTCAGTTGAACAATTGAACATTTGTACATATGTCATTTGAAGTTTACCTTACAAATTAAAAAGATTATTTTTAAATAACTTTATTTTATACATGTCCTATATTCTTGATTATATACCTTTTTAAACCAACTTCTATTAGCACTATCAAATTTTTGAGTACTACATACATCATGCTCTTCATAATCAACCCGGTAAGCTCAAATTTCAGAACATTCATCTTAGTTAAATATTTACTAATTTTTGTAATTACTATTTTGACATTGTTAAATGTCCAAGTTTAAAAAATTTGCCATTAAGTAATTTTGTTCACAGCATAATGTAGATAAACATTCATCATCACAATTTATACAAATTTATTTTGTTACTTATTTAAGAATTTCATATAATAGCATTAAAAATTATACAGCATATGATTTTTCATCAAGAATATCTCATCGTAAACTTGTCCATTAGAAGTCAAAATGAGATAAGTTATCATAAATAATATCGTGTTTTATCCCTAAATCACGTTTCAAATGAAGTAGTGAGCCAAAGAAAGAAGTTGGGCAAATTTTTTTTGGTACTTTTTACAATATAAACATCATTTAAAACCGGCGAAATTAGCGTAAAAATCTTATATGACATGATACAAAAGAGTCAACGCATAGACAATCAGTTGCACAAGATCTGACCACAAAAAAGTTTGAATCATATCAGAAATGCTAGTACCAGTATCATGCGCCATTGCGCCGAGAAATCATACTTATATTCGCTGCGTATTGTAACAGCAACACGATCATATTTATTAATTTATTAATTTAACATCAAAATTATACATTTAGTAAAAGAAAAAATTCTTGTTAATATGAAAAACTAAAATATAATAAATATATATTTTATATTGAGTATATATATAAAGATAAGCGAATAAAAAACGTGTATAAAAATAAACATTTAGCTGTTAGTTCTTCCTAACAAGAAAATTAAGATCAAAGAAATTTATGAAAAGATTTACAATTCTAATAAGATTATTTCTAAAAATAGAACCAATATATCCAACTTGAGAAGCTTGTCTTAATGCGATAGATCTAGAACGTAGCACGTCCGTGGAATTTCGTTTTAACATTTCATTTTCATACTCTTTAATACAAGAAATATAATTTTCTGAAGAATAATTAAGTAATGCTTTAGAAAGAACTTCAGCATCTTCAATAGCATTGTTCGCTCCTATTCCTAATACAGGACTCGTAGCATGAGCGGCATCTCCTAATAATGTAACTCTACTGCTCGTCCATGTATTAATAGATAACGGATCAATATCTCGCATCTTTCTTCTTCGTACAGGATTGTAAGTTTTAAATGGATAATTTTTTGAATCAGGAGTCGTTTTGGGAACCAAGTCCCATAATTCCAATACGATGTTAGTCATTTCGCATTCTGGTCTTAATTTTCGAATATAATATTTTACATGATTAACGACAGATGCAGGATCTTCATCATCAACTTTGTGTTCATCGTGTTCATCATCTAATTTAGTTGGATATCCATAAAGTATTGTCACTCTATAATAGGTTTCATTTTTATTCTCAAAATCTTCTTGTTCTATTGGAATACGACGAAAAAAAATAAACGTAGTATCTCCATTAAATCCAACAGTTTCTTGAAATGTACCGTTTCCATCGAGTTTGATCAATCTGTCTAAAAGATTTTTAGGTGCGGCTACATCCGCAATAATCATAGTTATTCCGTAATCAAAAATTTGCAATTCTGGTAATTTTTGTTTTCGAACTAAAAAAAAAAAAGATAAAAGAGATAAGATTAATTATTAAATGATAAGTATTTTATTTATTTTATTTTATTATTATTATTATTTTACCTGGAGAATTGACGCCATCTGCACCAACTAATATGTCACAAAATTCTTTTGAACCATCTTCAAAAAGTACCCAAACACCATCATCAGTTTCCTCATATCTAATACATTTTTTACCCCATTGAACTGGTACATTTTCTAATAGAATATCTCTAAGCCTATCACGATAAGTGATAATTGCCGAAAAACTAGTGGTTGTATTTGCGACTTCGTAAACATCTTTAACTTGTTTAGTTGGAGGTTTTAATAGTAGACTTCCTGTATGATCGGCGAGTGAAAATCCATGATATTCTAGATTAGGAATTGGATTTGGCATTGCTTTTGGAAGGTTTAAAGCGATCGATGGGGAAATACAATTTATAAGTGACCGAGCTCCATAATTGTTTATGCCTATATGATATCCTTGCCATCGGTCTTTCAGTTTTGCCATAGAAGTAAACAAGTGTTTATGTGAAATTCTTCAAAAAAATGTAATGAGAATGAATACACAGTATATTTATACGTATACCTTGAGGACCAGATTCTCGTTCGAAGATTTTTACGTCAAATTCTTTTTTATCTTTATTCTTTATCAAAGCGTGATAAAGAGTAAGGCCTCCTAGACCTGCACCAACAATAATTACAGTTGGAATTTTTTGTTGCATTTTTTTTAAAAATTATAAATTTGATATCGAAATTAAAGGAGACGATGTGAGAGAATATCAGAATGGCCGAATTTTATCCGACATTTGTGATGGTCATGCGATTTAGTGAAACACATTAATTAATGTAACACATACTGTATTTATCCGAAAATACCGACAAAAAAAAATAAGAAATCTAATAATAGAATATTCGCAAACGAAACTATTTCTTTGCGCACCAATACTTAATTTTGAAATATCATGATTATCTTTGTTATCAAATCTAAGTAATAAAATAATGAATGTGATTAAAATTATATTAATTTATTTAATAAGTGCTTACTTTTTATAGGAATTCATACAAAATAATAATCAGTAAAAATAATACTATATACAAATATAGATAAATTTTAAATTTAAAGAAAAATCAAAAAAAAAAAAATATAAATGTATAGTACTTATGAGTACCACTGACGATGCCCTCCATATCTTTTTAAATATTTAATATTTTGTAATTATATGGGTCGATAGATGTTCTGAAATTTGAATTGATAGATAATATTCTAATTAATTTAAATGTTCCCATTTGACATTGTTATACTCAATTATCCAGATGCCCGGTTTGAAAATTTGGTCGGTATAATATAGTTAAATATTCACCGACAATTTTCACAAAAAATTATAATTGTCAAAATCTTTTATTTAATATTCTTACTGACATATCGATATGATTTTTTATCGTTTGCAAGAGACTTGTCAGCAATAATAGTTCGATGTCTAAATTCAAAATGTTTGTCTATAATATCTTGTATATTAAATTTATTAATGCATATGATGCTCTTCTATATATGAATTGCAACAAAAACTGTCTTCTCGAATAGAAACAATAATAATTATTCAATTTTGGATAAATATATTACGAAATCATACGTTTTAACACATTTAATTGTGCGACCTTCTTTGCATGAATTTGGATCTCAATCGTAAAAAGATTTGATAATATTTATTTTTTTTTATTTAGTAAGGCACATTCCTTTGTCGATTTGATAGTGTTTAATAATTGAATAAACTGTAAATTACTATTAATATAAGATTTTTTTAAAAAAGAAATACAGATAAAAAAATCATTCAATGGTTAAAAATTAAACAAGAAATTTTTTTCATATTGTATATTATCGGGAAAAGACAAACTTCAAAAATCGGTTAATAATAAAGAACATTTTTTTTATCTAACCACAACCGCTTGACGGAATTGATAAAGCTCAGTCATCACGCAAATTAAAAGTTATCATCATTGGAGTTTTAACTAATTTCAAAATTGAAAAAATAATGGGGAAGATCAGCGAATATCTGATGATCTTGAAACTTTTTTCGTGGCCAACTACAATAAACAATAAACAAAAAAAAATTTAAAATTAAGTTATTAGAGAAAAGTTGTAATACCACAAAAATATTGAAGTTCCAAGCAAATTATCTATCATTGGAACTGTTTGTCGGTAGTGGATTTGATCCTTTTCTTAGAGCAAGAAGAAAAAGTAAAACATTAGATAATTTAATGTTTTTATGTTTATTTATTATTTTGTCTAGGATTCGGTTCGAAGTAACTATTTGAAATATTATAACGAGAAAATTATTATTTATTATAGTAATAATAAAATACGTCACGGATTCTAATTTGTTTTTTTTTTATTTAAGATGTAAAGTTATTCATTTTTCAAGATTTAAACATTATTAGTACAATAACGGAATTTTATTAATAATTTATAACAGCAATATAATAATTTATTGATTTAATATCAAAATGTTCCATTCAAGAAAAAATATATATATATGCGTTTTTATAAAAAGCTAAAAATATATAAAAAATAATAAAATATATATAGTAATAAATTCAGTACGTTCAGTACATATAAAGATAAGCGAAACAAAAAAACATGTATAAAAGTAAATGTTTGGCTATTAGTTCTTCCTAACATTCCTAAAAAGAAAAGTAAGATCAAAGAAATTCATTATAAAATTTAAAATTCTAAGAAAATTATTTCTAAAAATAGAACTAATATATCCAACTTGAGAAGCTTGTCTTAATGCGATAGACCTAGAACGTAGCACGTCCGCGGAATTTCGTTTTAACATTTCATTTTCATATTCTTTAATACAAGAAATATAATTCTCTGGAGAATAATTAAGTAATGCTTTAGAAAGAACTTCAGCATCTTCAAGAGCATTGTTCGCTCCTATTCCTAATACAGGACTCGTAGCATGAGCGGCATCTCCTAATAATGTAACTCTACTACTCGTCCATGTATTAATAGATAACGGATCAATATCTCGCATCTTTCTTCTTCGTACAGGATTGTATGTTTTAAATGGATAATTTTTTGAATCAGGAATCGTTTTGGGAACCAAGTCCCATAATTCCAATACGATGTTAGTCATTTCGCATTCTGGTCTTAATTTTCGAATATAATATTTTATATGATTAATGACAGATGCAGGATCTTCATCATCAACTTTGTGTTCATCATGTTCATCATCCAATTTAGTTGGATATCCATAAACTATTGTCGCTCTATAATGGGTTTCATTTTTATTCTCAAAGTTTTCTTGTTCTATTGGAATACGACGAAAAATGATAAACGTAGTATCTCCATTAAATCCAACAGTTTCTTGAAATGTACTGTTTCCATTGATTTTAATCAATCTGTCTAAGAGATATTTAGGTACGGCTACATCTGTAATAATCATAGTTATTCCATAATCAAAAATTTGCAATTCTGGTAATTTTTGTTTTCGAACTAAAAAAAAAAAAGATAAAAGAGATAAGATTAATTATTAAATGATAAGTATTTTATTTTTTTATTTTATTATTATTAATTTTACCTGGAGAATTGACGCCATCTGCACCAACTAATATGTCACAAAATTCTTTTGAACCATCTTCAAAAAGTACCCAAACACCATCATCAGTTTCTTCATATCCAATACATTTTTTACCCCATTGAACCGGTACATTTTCTAATAGAATATCTCTAAGCCTATCACGATAAGCGATAATTATCGAAAAACTACTAGTAGTTGAATTTGCGACTTCGTAAATATCTTTAACTTGTTTAGTTGGAGGTCTTAATAGTAGGCTTCCCGTATGATCGGCGAGTGAAAATCCATGATATTCTAGATTAGGAATTGGATTTGGTGTCGCTTTTGGAAGGTTTGAAGCGATCGAAGAAGGAATACAATTTATAAGAGATCGAGCTCCATAAGTGTTTATTCCTATATGATATCCTTGCCATCGATCTTTCAGTTTTACCATAGAAACAATTGTTTAAAAATGAAATTCTTAAAAAATGGTAAGAGAATGATTAGGCCCATGACATATATTAGCTAATATTTTTAGGGGATGGGGTTAAGCACCCAAGTTTTGTGGGCGGGATTTTTGAGTCACGGGGGAGACAAATAACGATCAGCCAACTCAAAAAAAACTAAGTCGCTGAGATAAATATAAACCGCTCGGTCACGTGTTAGTGACAATTAAATGTCACACGTTCCTTATATGGTGATAATCGACACAAATCCCGCCCACGAAACTGGGAGTGCGGGTTAAGCAAAATCTTACGTAATATAAATTAAACATTTCTATTGGTTAAAATTAGTATTATATGTATAATTGAATATTATTGGTTAAAAAGATCTAATATTAACTAATATATGTCACTGCCCGTGCACAGTATATTTATACGTATACCTTGAGGACCAGATTCTCGTTCAAAGATTTTTACATTGAATTCTTTTTTATCTTTATTCTTTATCAAAGCGTGATAAAAAGTAAGGCCTCCTAGACCTGCACCAATAATAATTATAGTTGGAATTTTTTGTTGCATTTTTTATAATTTGATATGCTTAAATGAGACGAATTTATAGAATATATATATCAACTCAAATGGTCCGAATTTTATCCGATATTTTGATTAACAATGTGATAGACATGCAATTTACTCTATTTAGGAAATTCTAAGGTTAGTGAAACTCATTAATTAATGTAACACATACTGTATTTATCCGAAAAAATGCCGACAAAAAAAAATAGTTAGGTTTTAATCTAATAATAGAATATTTCGCAGTATTTTTCGTTTTGAACGAAACTAGTATTTCTTTTTTTTTAACCATTGATTTTGAAATATCCGTCATGGTTATTAAATCTAGAGGTTGGAACCGGTCCAAAAAGTCTTAACCGGTTAATAACCGGTTAAAACTCAATTCTAGTCAGCATTAAAATTCGGCCAGGATTAGCATCAAATATATTTTTAATCCCGGCCAAAATTAGGCCAGACCAAAACTCTAATCGAAACGAAACTTTAGCTGAAAGACGAAATTCAGGCCAAAATTGTCTAGCCGGTACTATGAATTTCGGCCCGCATTATGAATTTTATATAACACAAAAAAATTGGTCTGTTGGTATATGTAGCTATCTTACCTGGTGGCTAAACTTTTATTTGAAGTCCCGTGATTTATAATTCTGACCGGCACTGTAAATTTGGCCAGAATTACAAATATTTTCAGCATTTTAACCGGTTAATTTAACCGGTTAAAATGGGTTTTTTTACAAATGTTTTAACCGGTCACCCGTTTCCAACTTCTAATCAAATCTTTATTAAGTAATAACATAATGAATGTGTTATTACAATTATATTAATTTTGTTTACTTTTATAGGAAATCATACAAAATACTGTTAAATTAATAATCAATAAATATAGATAAATTTTAAATTTTAAAGAAAAATCAAAAAAAATTAATATCAATGTATATTTGTGAGTACCACGATGCCCTCCATATCTTTTTAAATATTCAATATTTTGGAGTCGATGGATGTTCTGAAATTGGACTGCTAGATGATATACTTGACATTGTTATACTCAATTACCCAGATGCCCAGTTTGAAAATTTGATTTATTATTTAGAACACAATGTTGGGTATAATAGTTGATTATTAAATATTCACCATGACAATTTTCACAAAAAATTATAATTGTCAAAATCTTTATTTAATATTCTTGCTGCATATCGATATGACTTTTTATCTTTTGTAAGAGACTTGTCATCAATAATAGTTTGATGTCTAAATTCAAAATGTAAAATGTTTGTCTATAATATCTTGTATATTTAAATTTGTTATTGCATATGATGCTCTTCTATATAAGAATTGCAACAAAAACTGTCTTCTCGAATAGAACTGACACAAATTATATGTAACAACATTTAATTGTGCGACCTTAATTTGGATCATCTCATAAAAAGATTTGCGATTTGATAGTGTTTAATAATTAAATAAACTGAAAATTATTATTAATATGATTTTTTTTAAAAAGAAATACAGATAAAAAAATTATTCAAAAATTAAACAAGAAAATTTTATCCATGATATTGTATATTATCGTTCATTCGCGTGAAAAGACAAACTTCAAAAATCGGTTAATAATAAAGAGCATTTTTTTTTTATATAACCACAACCGCTTGACGGAATTGATAAAGCTTAGTCATCACGCAATTAGAAGTTATCATCATTATTAGAGTTTTAACTAATTTCAAATTGAAAAAAGATTAACTTGTGACACGACGGATATCTACTGATGAACCTACTATGGCGCATTGTACAAGTATTGACATATTTTTTTCGTGGTCAGATTTTGTTTAACTACATTAAACAATAAACTAAAAAATTTAAAGTTAAATTAGAAAAAGTTGTAATACCACAAAATATTGAAGTACCAAGTAAACTGATGGTAGTGGATTTGATCCGTTTCTTAGAAAGGAAAAAATAAAAACATTAGTTTCAAATTAATTTAATAATTTTATTTATTTATTTTTTTTATTATTTTGCCTAGGATTTGGTTTGAAGTACTATTTGAAATATTATACCGAGAAAGTTATTATTTACTGTATAATAGTAATAATAATAAACGTTATGGATTCTAATTTGTTTTTTTTTATGTAAGATGTAAAGTTATTCATTTTTCGAGATTTAAACATTATTGGTTCAAGAACGGGACTGTATTAATATATTGTAACGACAATACAATACTTAATTTAAAGGTTCCATTCAAGTAAAAAAAAAAGATATATACATTTTCTATAAAAAAGCTAAAAATATATAAAAATAATAAAATATATAAAGTAAATTCAGTACATTCAGTACATTTAAAGATAAGCGAACAAAAAACACGTATAAAGTAAACATTTGGCTATTAGTTCTACCTAACATTCCTAAAAAGAAAATTAAGATCAAAGAAATTCATGATAAAATTTATAATTCTAATAAAATTATTTCTAAAGAAAGAACCAATATATCCAACTTGAGAAGCTTGTCCTAATGCGATAAATCTAGAACGTAGCACGTCCGTGGAATTTCGTTTTAACATTTCATTTTCATATTCTTTAATACAAGAAATATAATTCTCTGGAGAATAATTAAGTAATGCTTTAGAAAGAACTTCGACATCTTCAATAGCATTGTTCGCTCCTATTCCTAATACAGGACTCGTAGCATGAGCGGCATCTCCTAATAATGTAACTCTACTACTCGTCCATGTATTAATAGATAACGGATCAATATCTCGCATCTTTCTTCTTCGTAAAGGATTATAAGTTTTAAATGGATATTTTTTTGAATCGGGAGTCATTTTAGGAACCAAGTCCCATAATTCCAATACGATGTTAGTCATTTCGCATTCTGGTCTTAACTTTCGAATATAATATTTTACATGATTAATGACAGATGCAGGATCTTCATCAACAACTTTGTGTTCATCGTGTTTATCATCTAATTGAGTTGGATATACATAAGCTATTGTCGCTTTATAGTAGGTTTCATTTTTATTCTCAAAATTTTCTCGTTCTATTGGAATACGACGAAAAATAATAAACGTCGAATCTCCATTAAATCCAACAGTTTCTTGAAATGTACCGTTTCCATTGAGTTTAATCAATCTGTCTAAGAGATTTTTAGGTGCAGCTACATCTGTAATAATCATAGTTATTCCATAATCAAAAATTTGCAATTCTGGTAATTTTTGTTTTCGAACTAAAAAAAGTTAAAAGAGAGAGAAGATTAATTAGTATTTTATTTATTTATTTTATTATTAATTAATTTCTTACCCGGAGAATTGACGCCATCTGCACCAACTAATATGTCACAAAATTCTTTCGAACCATCTTCAAAAAGTACCCAAACACCATCATCAGTTTCCTCATATCCAATACATTTTTTACCCCATTGAACTGGTACATTTTCTAATAGAACATCTCTAAGCCTATTACGATAAGTGATAATTATCGAAAAACTAGTGGTTAAATTTGCGACTTCGTAAATATCTTTAACTTGTTTAGATGGAGGTCTTAATAGTAGGCTTCCCGTATGATCGGCGAGTGAAAATCCATGATATTCTAGATTAGGAATTGGATTTGGTGTCGCTTTTGGAAGATTTGAAGTGATCGAAGAAGGAATACAATTTATAAGAGATCGTGCTCCATAATTGTTTATTCCTATATGATATCCTTGCCATCGATCTTTCAGTTTTACCATATAAACAAGTTTTTAAAAGTGAAATTCTTCAAAAAAAATGTTAAGAGAATGATTACACAGTATATTTATATTTGTATGTACTAGTATACCTTGAGGACCAGATTCTCGTTCAAAAATTTTTACATTGAATTCTTTTTTATCTTTATTTTTTATCAAAGCGTGATAAAAAGTAAGGCCTCCTAGACCTGCACCAATAATAATTACGGTTGGAACTTTTTGTTGCATTTTTTTAAAAAAATTATAAATTGTAATTTGACATTTGAAAATACGTATAGCTATATATATTAACGTAAAAATGTTGGCCGAATTTTATCCGAAATTTTTGATTAAACAATGTGAAAGTCATTCTATTAAGGAGTTCTCGAGTCATTTAAATTTAGTAAACTCATTAATAATTAGTGTAACACGTTATGGTTTACCGATTTATCCGAAATAGAATTTTATCCTAACCTAATATGGTATAGATAGAATATGCCGATTAAAAAATTTTTTTTATGGATTTTTATATATTATAATAATTACCTTTGCCGGAATAGTAAAATTTTACTAGAATCGGATAAATAATGGACCGATCATGTTTCCGACTCCAAAGTAAAATTTTATTTATCCCTATTATAAATTAATAGTCGGTAAAAATAACATTATAAATTTTTATAAATGAAATCTAAAAAAATAATATATACAATTTAAACAATATATATCTAAAATTAATTTGTTGATGTTAATACAAAATATTATATTACTTTATACATAGAATACAATATTTTTTTTTGAATTTTGAATTTAAAATGTCATTATGTAAATCATAGTGTTGAACAACATTTTATTTATAATAAATAATTTTACGAATAATCATTTCAAATACTTTTTCTTTCTGTTTCCACTTTCAATATTTTCTAACTTTTTGAGTACAATGATGTTCTCCATTTCTTTTTAAATATTCAATATTTTGTAATTATATAAGGATCCATTCACTAATGAATGGAATTCAAAAGAAAAATAGTAATTAATTAAAGGTAAATACTCTGAAATTTGGATCGGTTTAAGTGATTCTATTTGATAGTTTTATATTCAAGTATCCAGATGTACAGTTTGAAAAATTTGATTTTAGTTATTTAGAGCACAATGTTCGGTATAATAGAGCTGAACATTCATCATGGTAGGTTTTTTTATTTCTTTATTTAGAAATTTAATAATAATTATTGTTAATTATACTGCATATGGTTTTCATCTTTTATAATAAGAGATTTATCAGAAAAAATACAAAGGAACCTGGAGTTGGGTCTGGAACGGATTATTATAATGAAATAATAAATTTATTTTTGATATGTCGGGTTCCTTGATGTATCTGATTTTTTAATGGACGATGAATCTCGTTCATCGAGACTGTCTGTATTAGTTCATTGCTAAATCTGAATCGTTTTTCTGAGGTTTCTTTAATAATAAACTACTAAGTCTTTTTGAATAGTATAGTAGTCATAATGTGAAAACAAAACAAAAAATATATATGCATATGTTTTTATTAAAAATTGAACTTTCTGATAAAAGAATGAATTTACAATTAAACCCGGAATTGTTTCACAAAACTTTCTTAAACAATGAAAGTCGTCGCGACGTCGCGACGTCGCGTTTATTGGATTTCTAAATCACGTGTCAAATGGAGCGGGATTGGACGCAAATGTATCGTTCTTATACGTGTACGACATACTACAGTCAAATCTCGATATACCGAACCCACGGTTTGGAGATAAAAGTTCGGTATATAGTAGAGTTCGGTAAAGAAAATTTTTTTTTATATACCGAACCCCTAATTTTTTTCAGAGAAAGTTCGGTATATAAAGAAAATCACGTGATTAATATCCCAATTTCGGCCAGAATTAAGATGTCCTTGGCATCAATTAATTTAGGCAAAAATTAAGTGGTTCTAATTCTGGCCGAAATTAATTAATTTCAGGCGAAATTGGCAAATCATGTGACTGAGATCGGTATATCAAAAATTTTTTTATTATGTTTTATAATAAGCGGTAAACCAATAAAAGTTCGGTATACGTTATATAAAGTTTATATGATGTTCGGTATATCAAGATGTTTTTAAATACTGTGAAACTGGTTTTTTAAAAAAAGTTCGGTAAGTCGAGAGTTCGTTACATCGTGGGTTCGTTACATCGAGATCAGACTGTATCTTATATGACCTATATTGTGTGACATATACGTCGTATAAGAACATAGCACCTGATCGTATAAGAACGATACATTTGCGGATTGGACAAATAATTTTTAAAAGTATAATCTATGAATTTGGCTAAAAATTAACTCATATGACCAATCGTGATACGGTAAATTTTAATCTTCAAAACATAAATAATAATATTTATTATATATACCTGATACAAAAAATACGTAATGCAATAAATCAAATATATGAATGAAATTCTGTTCGACCGAGAATTTGACCTTTTTTTTATTAATACTGTAAATAAATAATTAAACAAATGAATTTTATTTGCAGAATTTGAAGGGAAACATAAAAGGATCCAATTATTAAGCCGATTTAAATTATAAAAATTATCAATTTAGTAAGAAACCTATTATAAGTGGACAAATTTTTTTGTTAATACGAAAAATCTAGATTCATAAGATCATGCAAAAATATATAAATGTTACATTAGACAGGAAGAAATTTCATCAAACTAATATTTTTTTTTAAAAAAAAAAATCTAAAAAATCTCCACTTTGAACTTCTTTTCGACTTGATTTTTTAAACTTTTTTTTTTAAAAAAAAAGAACAAAGAAAAAAAAATGTGAAAAAAAATTTTTTAAAAAAATACACCATAAAAAATATTTCCTTTCAAAAAATTAATAATTCTAATAATGACTAAATTCTTATATCTTATGTAAGCTCAACTTATAGGTTAAATGAAGTAATTTTTTATTTTCGTCTATATTTAAGTTACAGTATTTATGAATCTGAACAACTTTGATTTCAAATCTCTATCTTGTGATACAACTAGGAAAACAGTGACCGTCACGTTTATTTACTCAGGATCTTTTTTTTATACAACATTAAACAAAAAAATTGATTACGAAAAATGGCAAATTATCAGTGTTACAAAAAAAGGAATATTTTGAAAGGATTTTTTAAAACCTATAGAAAATCATTGTTTAAATTTGAATGCTAAAAATTTCTTCAACGCGCTTATTAAAGATTTCTTTAAATTATGTATTTTTATTTTTTTTATTTATTAAAATCTTTGCATGACGTAAGCATTCCTTTTTTTTAGGAAATTAGTTTCTTTTTTTGTAATTGTACTTGAATCTTAAGAATTTTATTATGGAAAAACTTTGCACAATAATTCAAAGTCAAATAGTTTTAAAAAATTAGATATATCAAATTATTTATTTAGTTATGTTTATATGAAATCTATGACTTACTGTTTGTAATACAGTATGTAATTATTATTTGTTGCTGACTTATCCAAGTCTTTTAAAAACTTGTTGTCACCTGGTCACCACGTTGAGGTGCAGCAACATTGATCGGGGGAAAGGGAAAACGAAATGAAGGGAAAGGGGAGACAAAGGGAAAGAGAGACGAAAGGGAAAGAAATAAGCGAGAGAGGAGGAAGGGAAGAGCAAGGAAATATACAAACATACACACCACCCACACACAAACCTACACACAACAACCCACATACCTAAAGGAAGACGTAAAGAAACCTAGACAGAGAAAATAGACTTAATAAAAAGATAAGGAGACTTAAATTATATACTCATACGCATTCCAATAATATATTTTTTACAACAAAAATTAATATTATCATGAAAATTCCCGGTGGGTGCCATACCCTAATCATGTGATATATAGCAATTATAATTAAAAACAAATGACTTGACGCTAAATACTGAACTATTATGAATATTAACTAAACATGTTAAGGATCAAAGGAGACGGGGCTCGAATGACTACTGTAATTCAAGCCGCCCTAAAATAAAGGGCGCCAACGTATGGCTATTAGATTTATGACAAAACCCATATCAAGATTATGTGTTTATTTGCATGACTAATTTTTTTTCGCGTATGTAACTTTCATTCATATGACCGATATGTAAACGGACATTTTAGTATAGAAGTTATATAGTCAACAATAAATTTTTACGAATAACTCTATTCTTAGTGTTTAAATGATAATTCCAAATAAAAAAATAAATAAATATAAATAATGAGCGTAAGATATGATTATATAATTTAAATAATTAGAATCCATCTGTATTAAACGAAAAAAATGTTATTATAAAAAGTCTATAATAAATTTCAAAACATACGTTTAGATTGTAATTACACTTAGGAATTTCGAATTCATCTTGTTCTTCTGAATGAAGATTTGAATTATTATATATTTTATCGTTATCTAATAAAAAGAAGAAAAAAAAATAGGATAAAATTAAATAATTAATTCAAAAATTCATAAATTTATTGTTAAATGAAATTTATAAATTGTACCATTAATATCATCAATATTATGCTTTTTGACTTATATAGTTTCTTCTTTATAATTATCTTGATTATCTATAAAAAAAATTATTATTATAAATTATGATTTATTCGAATTACGATTTAACTTACCATTATTTGAATTTATTTGCATATTCTCGAATACTTCAGATAATTTTTTGCTATCATCTAATTAATTATTAAACCGAAAGAATTATTAATATATTATTTGGAAAATAAACTATAAAATTTAATAATTATTTACCTTTAAATATATCATTTGATTTTGATGTATTATTATTACTTTTATTATCAAGGTCTTCAACTAAAAAATAGTAATAAATGAATAAGTTTACGGTTTAATTTACTATATAACTTTAATTAATACTTACTATTGTAGGGAATGCTAAAGCTGTAGGGTTTACTATGAAATGCTTTTAAGATTAATCTAATTAATAAATAACTTCGAATATAAATAAAATATGTATATATGTATATGTATATACCTTCTTGTTCTTCTATTATATTTTATATAAAATGGTTATTTAAAAACTATGTTAGTAATGCATTGTAGGATATACAACTTTTTTTGTGAAATAATTATACCGACCTTCAGTTGCTAAATTGATAAACTTCAGTTTACTTGTAAATAACCTGATTGTACTTGTATTATTAGTCTCAAAACTGTTCAAGACATTTATTTTTGAAATAGTATTTGCTTTTGGTTTGAATAATTTAATTTTTTCGAATAAATTTTTAAATATAATTTTATCTTCATTTGATTCATTTTGATAATTTAACCTATTCATTTCTTTTATTTTTATAATAAAGAGTATCAATATTAGGTCTTTTAGTTGGATCAGCATCCCAACATTGTTCCATTAATTTTTTATATTCTAAAGGAGTTCCTGGTACTATTTTTGTCTCATTCCATTAATTATTTTTAGTGCAAGTTCATAACCATTTTCAAAATTAATAAAAGGTGGTTGTCCAGATGAAATTTCCCACATGAGCATTCCAATACTATAAATATCAGATGCGAAAGAAGTTTCTTTTCCAGAAATAACTTCGGGTGCAATATAAGGAAGATTTCCATATATACTATTTAATGGTTTATCAGCTGGTCCACAAAATCCAAGATCACTTATATGAATAACCATATCATTAAATAATATATTTCCAGCATGCAAATCTCTATGAATCGCATTTTCTCCATGAATTTTACGAATTCCAAAAACAATATCATTAATAATTTGAATTCTTCTTTTTCCATGTAAGTTTATTATGATTTTGTTGCAAATATTCTCCTTATATTATAAATTTATAATCCAATTTATATATCACAAGCATGTAGTTTCCATCTGATGAATTTTTGTTAAACCATAACATTGAACAACTAGTGCACATTTGCTAATTATAGATAAATGAGATTTACCCTATAAAAAAATAATGGATATATTACTACATAGTAATTATTTTAGTCACCTTTACAAATAATTCCTAAATTACATACCTCTTCTAACCAACTTCTATTAGCACTTCCAACATTTTCTAACTTTTTGAGCACTACTTTATGTCTTCCATCTCTTATTAATTGTTTTTCTTTTGAATTCCATTCACTATAACTTCTATCAGTCCAATCTGCTGTATAAATTTCGGAACATTTACCTTTAGTTAAATATCTAATATTTTGTAATTTATCATATGGGATCCATTCTACTATTCTATCTGGTCTTAATGTTTTCATTTGACATTGTTGTATTAAATTATCAATATCATTATTTCCAGATGTCCAGTTTGAAAATTTTGATTTTAAATAATTTCGAACACAATGTTCACAGTATAATGTAGCTAAACATTC
>QZLH01001586.1:15864-27157 GCA_003833135.1 Oehlia diaphana
TTTATGAGGTTGAATTCGAAAGCGACCAGGATATCTCAATGATACTACTGGATGAAGTTTTGATGGTAAATTCCATTCTGATACTTCTCGATACTTTATACCATTGATCGTAAAAGAGCAAGTTCTTTTATTCATATCCAAATGAACTGTAATTTTTGTACCATCTCCAAATGATGGACAATAATAATCTTTTATGACAGTATCAGAATTACGGCATCTACCACATGAACCTAATACCCATCCGGTAGGTTGATTTCCTGCATAATTGTATTCATAATTAAAATTTTCTGATGCACATACACCAACCCAAGAATCACAATAAGCTTTCTCAATAATAACATCCCATTCAAAAATGCCTTTATTTTCTAAAGTTATCTTAGCCCTAACATTTTGGTGTAAACTACAACCTTTTAGTGCTTGTACAATTTTTCCATTATCCTTAATAATGAGCTTTGACCCACATGCTGTCTCATCCCAAACATAATCGGATTCATTAAGAAAATACCTTGAACTAAAGTTACTTAATAATGCTATATTTTGATAAGCACTACAAACTATTTCAGTTGGTATAATTCCTAATGGTACAATGAAATTGGCTAATATATGAGTCTTAATCCTTTTGAAATCAATATATTTAACTAAAGGTTCTAGTTCCTTAGTAATCTTTTGATGATCAATAAGAGGTTTATTTTCTACTTCAATTGAATTTTCAATCTGTTCTAAAGTTGGTAACCTTTCCATAAGATTTCTATATGCATCATCAGAGACTTGTTTTGCTGCTAGAATTGCACTATATCGAAAAACTTCATACTCTTGGGTAGCGAATGGTGTTTCTTTTTCATATGTAATTGATAAAAGATATTTAAGACCTGTAATAGACAATCGACCAAATTCAATATTGTTTAATGGTATATTTGCTACTGTTTTAACTAATATATTGAGAATACTAATATTATCTTCTGTTAATGGCATTATTTCTGATACTTTGGATAGTAACTCTGGAGAATAATCTTTTACGAAATTAGTGCTCTTAATTGTTTTCATAATAAAATCTTGAAGATCTGATAACTGAAAATAATCTGCAGTAAAAAAAGCTTCAATTATGTTATCATTTGTTAAAGATTCTTTTTTAACTGATCCAGCATAAATATATTCTAATATAATCTCCATTACAGCAGAATTAATTCTTGGAAAAGAAATTTGGTATTCATAAGTTTCCTTCAACCCATTATAAAGTAATCCATGAAATACTACAGATCTTGCAGCTAAAATTGTTCTACAAGCATATAATTTCTTTTTATCTTTGCATAAAATTACTACATCACTATATATTTGATTATTTATCAGTAATCTTAAATCTTGTTCTAGGGAAAATCCTCTCGCCATTTCTTAAATTCTTTTATTATTTAAAAAAAAGTAAAAAATAACAATTATGGATTGAAAGGCAATATTTATATAATTTATACTATTTGTACTATGTTATACAAAATTGTTATATGTTATTTCCTTCATCATTGCTAAAGCTGATTCATAGTAAAGTTAAATGTTATAACTAGGATGACACGTGATTTTAAACAAGACCTTTTAAAACAATTTAAATCAGTTTTTTATTGTTTTAAAATGGTTTTATTTTGTTTAAAACATTGATCGGCATGGTTATAGCTTTAATCAGTAAATAACCCTTTTTTATTTTTAAGCAACCTTTAGTGATCTCTTCCGGTCCAGAAGATGCTTAATTTTTATTGCAAATATGTATTACATAATAAAGGCTAGTAAAATGCTTAATGTTTTAAAACGTTTTTAAACCGTGTTTTAACTGCAAAATTGTTTTATAACATATTTGCATTTTTTTATTATTATTCGGAAATCATAAATTGTAGAACTTTAACATTTAATAATATAACAATAATTAGCCACTGATTATTATAACCATATGTTAACCATCTGTCTAATAAAATTTAAAATTTAAATAATTTTTGAGATTTGTCATATGATATGATTACTAATTGATTGATCAGCTTTTAAATCTTTCTCACACCCTTCTCATTTATTTCTTTCATTTACTTCATTTATTTCACTTACCTCATTTGTTTCATTTACATTTCAGTTTACCACATTTATTCCATTTGCTTGTTTATTTCATTGATTCATTGATTCATTTATTTCATTTACCTTTATTAAATTGCATGAAAAGAACATATGATACACTTTTTTCCGCTCATTTTATTCATTTTTATTTTTAATATCACTACTATCCTTTAATTTCATAATTTTAATATGGCTGAATTTGATCAATAAAATATACATTCATTCTAAAATTAGCTTCTTTTCTTTTTAACAAACAATTCATCAAATAATCTATCGGCTTCTTCTACTCCATAATTTAAGCTATTATCTTCATTAATAATTTCCATTCTTTTTCTTTTCTTTTCTTTCTTCATATAAATCTGATATGGTTAAGATATATTTTTGGTGTGTTTAAAAGCTGAACAAATAGAAAAACAAAGGAAGTAAAATAGAAATAATGGAGGGAAAAAGTGAATTAAAAAAAAATTTTAAAAGAAAAAAGCGAGTGAAAGGGGAGTTAAAAAGTCAAAAAAGTTTATTTTAAAAAGAGCAAGTGAAAGGGGAGATAAAGTGAGTTAAAAAAAGTTTATTTTAAAAGAAAAAAGCAAGTGAAAGGGGAGTTAAAAGTCAAAAAAGTTTATTCTAAAAAGAGCAAGTGAAAGGGGAGATAAAGAAAGTTAAAAAAGTTTATTTTAAAAGAAACAAGTGAAAGGGGAGATAAAGGAAGAGAAAAAAGCGAGTGAAAGAAGATAAAAAAAAAAGTTTAAAAAAAAGTTCATATTAAAAAAGATCGAACTGGCGGAATATCACGTGATATATAAATACTAGGAGCTTTTCCCAAAATTTTAAGATATTTTTAAGATATATATTTTTAATGAATTAACAATACTATAAAAAGAATTGTTTTGGTACAGCCAAATGTCATGTGAAATCCCATTGCGATACTGGATTAACGTCGTTAAAAAAAAAAGGATCGTCATATTATCCTAAATATATTTTGTATATGTTTTAGTAACAACGTAACGATGCCTCGCAAAAATTCAAGGTTTCTGCAAAGAATGCCATATGCAAGCCAAAATTACTAAGTTCCTTTTGATTTTCTAGATCTAGTCTAAGTTGTTTTGCATAGCATAATTCTTTAAGACTTGGAACATATTTCCAAGGTAATCCTATAATTGCATTTAAATAACTACATGCAAATATATGACCTCCTAATCTACATATACTTAATGGTAAATGCAACCACATTCCCATCCATGTTTCCAATGAATTTAGTGCACTGACAATTCCAGTTACTAATCCATTAACAAAGTTCTCAAAATCATCATCTTGTAAAATAGTTATAGCCTTCCACGAAAAAAAGTCATATGGATCAGATTTAAATATTGGATATGTAAAACTGCATCTGGCATTTCATGAGCTTCTTCTTCCTGGTAAAAGTTTTGTAATATTACTATCATTGTGTAATATTCGTGATTGTTCTATCTTCAGATTTAACAAGAAAATCCATGATTTGTTCATAGATTTTTTCACCAAATTCTACTAAACTTACAATTTGCAATTTTAAAATTGGATCTGCCAACCATTCCTGAAGTAATTCCCATTTAGCTACATATGTTTTTGATATATTTTTTCTGTTCATTTAATTTTTTTAAAAACCATTCTGTGAACTTTTCTAATATATCATATCTTTGAACTAATTGTCTTGCTCCTTGTAATTCATAAAGCCAACATTGATGTAAAGGCTTTTGAAATTTTAAAAATTGTTCACTAAAAGAGTAAGTTACAACAATGGTATTAAGCAGATATGTAATATACTATAACAAAAAAAATTTTTTCAGTACTTTTTTTGACCAATTTATAATTGTGATTTTTCTCTATTTTTAGCTTTCACTATTTCTGATTAAGCAAATAATTTCAATTAACCTTGTTAACTTTACAAATGTCATAACTTATTTTTAAATATGTATTTATTATTGTGCTAATTAATTGTGCTAATTAATTTTATATTTAAAAGATAAAATCGAAAAATCTCTCTACCAGTTTATCGTATATGTTTAATAGCAATCAATTTTAATTTATTGACCAATAAAAAACCTTTACCATACAAAAATAAGGATTTAAAAATTTTATTTTTACTATATGATTAGAACCAAAATTATTATTCCGCGGATCCCCATAAAAAATCCGTAATTAATAATCATCATAAAAAAAATTTTAAAAATAAAAATTTTATTATATTTTCAAATAAAGAAGGTATGTATGATTTTAAGCTAAAAATTATAATTTAAGAAATAATTTTCAATTTTAATTATATATAATATAGGCATCCAAAAAATAAATATAAAAACAAAGAAATAGGTGAGCAAAGTCAAATACAGCCATCATGTACTCTTGTTGGTTACACTTGAAAAGATATCATTTCAGCATTAAATGACAAATCACAATTCTTTGCAATTTTAATAACTAAAGTTATTTCATAATGGCTGGCATTTGTCATCACTGCTTTAATTTAATAATTATACATATTATTGTCTTTTTTTTGGTATGGTAAATTCTTTATTTGTTATGATATCCAAGTATAGCTAGTGTAACTATAAATAGTTAAAGAAAATATTAGATGTAAATTGAACATGATAAAGATGTGTGTATATAGTAAACGCCAGCAAATTTATGTTTGTTAAAACGAACTCCTTATTTGGTCGCATATTTTTAATGTTTAAATCGATTAGACCTGAGTATATTTGCCCAGTTTCTCTGTATAAATTATATTGGATTCATAGACGATGATTCAATTTTTTTTCTAATACAATACTCCGTGTAATAATTTTTCTGATAACAGAATTTATTATAAAAAATTTAGTGTTAATTTGGATTGTTTTTTTCCAAAAGTTGTAAGTAAATTATATCTAAGTAATATTGCCATTTCTAGGATTTTTAAAGTTAAACATAATAATCTTTTACTAACCTAAAAACGGCAGAATCTTACATACAATTGATTTTTAATTGTAAACTGACTTTCCCAAAAGATTTATGGATGTTCAATAAAATAATTAACAAATTTAAGAAAAAAACCTTAAATATGTTTATTTAATAAAAAATATCTTGTTCCTTTGACTTCAATGGATAATCTCACGATGTGATTAAATCTTACAGTAAGTTTGAATATTTTAGAAACTTATGCAAATTCAATATTTGTATATAGATCAAAATATGACTTTTTACAAAATTTAAATTTGTACTGTATTGTACTACTACTACGAATGGTAGTTTAGTCGAAATTTGACGATTCAAGCGAAAAATGTTAACTATCATCTACGAATTTTGAATTCAGTCTAATTGGACAATATTTGTAAGCCTTCATAACATACTGTATTTAGTCCTAAAGATTTAAGATAATTCACGACAGTTTTTAAGATTCAACGACGACGTGATTATGACGATCGCAAAAAAAGTCATTTAATTAATTTTGTATCTGTTCTAAACGATATTTCGAAAAATGAAGCGTGACCTAATAGTTATATATTGATTATTATTATTTTTTATCAAAAACATATCACACATATATCATGTATTATTAACATAAATTTGATTTTATAAAACCTATAATTTATTTTGCTCGGTTAACATTAACCTCTAATAAATAATTCATATACAGTAATTCTATATTGTAAAAAATTGTTCATCCTAATAAATAACTAATAATCTAATATATTGTAAGAAAAAATTAACGGTATAATGTTTCTATCATGTTCTGATTTTTTTGATGAGGTTGAATTCGAAAACGACCGGGATAATTCAATGATACCACCGGGTAAAGCTTTGATGGTAAATTATTCCATCCTGATACATAGTATTTTGTACCATTGACCGTAAAAGCACAAGTTCTTTTATCCATATCTAAATGAACGGTAATTTTTGCACCCTCATTTTTAAATGAGGGACAATAATCTAATTTATAACTAGAATTATAACAATTACCATTAGAACCTAATACCCATCCAGTAGGTTGATGTCCTGCAAATTTTTCATAATTAAAGTTTTCTGTTGCACATACTCCAACCCAAACAGTACCACAATGTTTCTCAATAATGACATCCCATTCATAAACGCCGCCATTTTCTAACATCATTTTACTTCTAACACTTTGGTGCCTATCACAACCATTTGATGCTTGTACAATTTTACAATTATCCTCAATAATAAGTTTTGATCCACATGCTGTCTCGTCAAAATCAAATATTGGTTGTGGTTTTCCACGAGTGTTACTTAGATCTAATTTATTTAATAATGCCAAATGTCGATAAACACTAAGAATTGTTTCCATTGGAATAATTTCTAATGGTTCTATAATATTAGCTAATATTTGAGCATTAATTCTTCTGAAATCAATAAATTTAACCAAAGGTTCTAATTGTTTAGAAACTTTATGACGATCTACAATAATTCTATTTTCTATTTCGGTTGATTCCTTTATTTGTTCTAAAGTTGGCAAAATTTCCACAAGAGTTACATATGCATCATTAGAGACTTGTTTTGCTGCTACAATCGCACTGTACCGAAAAACTTCATATTCCGGGGTTACAAAAGGTTTTTCTTTATCATATGTACAAGATAAAAGATATTGAAGTGCCTTAATTGATAATCGACCAAACTCAATAGTGTTTAATGGAATAGTTGCAACTGATTCAACTAATAAATTAAGAAGAATATTATCTTCTGATATAGGCATTATTTCCGCAACTTTAGATAATAATTCTGGTGAATAATTTTCCCTATAATTTCTTTCCATAGTACTTTTAAAAACAATCATAATAAAATCCTGAAGGTCTGGTAATTGAAAATAATCCGCAGCATAAAAAGCTTCAATTGTATTATCTTTTGTTAAAGATTCTTCATTAATCGATCCTGTATAAATATATTCTAATATAATTTCCATACCAGAAGAATTAATATTTGGAAAAGAAATTTGATTTTCATAAGTTTCTTTCATTCCATTATAAAGTAATCTATCAAATACTTCAGATCTTGCCGCTAAAATTGCTCTACAACCAAATAATTTCTTTTCATCTTCACATAAAATTTCTACATCACTATATTTTGGATTATTTATTAATAATCTTAAATCTTTTTTTAATGAATATCCTCTCATCATTTACTAGAATTTTTTTTTTTTTTAAAAAAAAAAAAAATAATATGATGCTATTTTTGGGTTCAAAACTCTTTATATATAATAAATTTAGATTTGTACAATGATGCGCCTAAGCCAAATTAAAAAAGGAAATTCAGTTGTACAAAGTATATCATCGAAATTTTACTGCGCCTTAAATATCGACATACTAAACTCCAAACGGTAAAATGCTAATTTTCAGAATTATAAAATTGGCAATACTATATGATACTTTAAATGGAAAGGTAGTGACGTAACTTCATTATTTTTAGAACTTGCGCCAATACACAATAAAATAAGTACTAGAATTAAAAAAAAAAAAAAAAAACTGAGACGACGACCGTGAGCGATCGACTACGGTATTTAAAATCTTATGACATTCTCACTCACACAATGCGATCCTTTTTTTCAAGAAAGTTGCTAATTTATTTTTCTGCGTTTATAATTGAAAATTTTTAATCACAAAGAATAATAATGCAATATGCGACCTTCTTGTATATTCTTTATTTTTGTAATAATGGTTCATGATTTTAACAGTTTTACGCATTTATTACGTTCATCGAACATATAATTAACATAATTTACGACATGTTTAGATATTACGAGAACATAAAAACCCATTTATTCAATTTATATTGCTATTAACTATTTGTACCGAACATTCTAATTTTTTTGATGAGATTGAATTCGAAAGCGGCCAGGATAAAATAATGATACTTCTGGATAAGTTTTGATGGTAAATATACCATTCTGGTACTTCCCGATACTTCGTACCATTGACTGCAGGTTCTTTTATTCATATCCAAATGGATTATAACTATTGCGCTATCTCCAAATGAAGGACAATAATTTTCCATAGATTTATTACAATAACCATCAGAACCTAATACCCATCCACTGGGTTGATATCTTGCAAAGGCTTCGTAATTGAAATTTTTTGACGCACACACTCCAACACAAGCATATTCACAAGTTCTCTCAATAATGGTATCCCATTCAAAAATACCTTTATCTCCAAATACTATTTTAGCTCTTAACATTTTGGTGTGAATTAAATTAATTGGTGGCTTTGGTGCTTGTACAATTTTTCCGTTATCTTTAATAATAAGTTTTGGACCACGTGCTGTCTCAGTGTCTCATCCCAAACATAACCAGATTCATTAATAGGCTTTCCACGAAAATCATTTAAATTTAACTTAATAATGCAAACAAATTAGTTCGATTGGAATAATTTCTAGCAGCTCAATAATATCAGCTAATATTATACCAATAAATTAAGAAGAACATTATCTTTTGTTAATAGATTTGGTTCCATTGTTTCCGAAATTTTAGATAATCTAAACTCTGGAGAAATAATTACTCGCAAAATTAATACTTTTATAATAAAATCTTGAAGATCTGATAATTGCAGCGTAAATATCTTCAATTTTTGTTAAAGGTTCTTCTTTAGCTGATCCAGTATAAATGTATTCTAATATAATTTCCATTCCAACCGAATTAATTTTTGGAAATTAAATTAAATTTGATTTTCATAAGTTTCTTTCATTCATTATAAAGCAAACCGTCAAATACTTCGGATCTTGCAGCTAAAACTGCTCTACAAGCATACATTTTTTTTTCATCTTCACATAAAATTACTATGTCGCTATATTTTGGGTTATTTACTAATAATTTTAAATCTTGTTCTAATGAATATTCTCTCTTCATTTGTCAAATTTATTTTATTTTTATTTTATTTCACTTTTTCAAATTCAAAATTCGTGCTGCGCCTGCATAATCAGGCGGTACTCGACAATATATACCGTTATCCCTTAAAGCGATTAGGGTGTTTCGACTGTTTCGGTGACTTTGTGAACATCCCAACAACGACGTGCAAAGTGAAACGCACTAAAAAGAGGATACAAATCCTCATGTGAACAATGGAAAAAGTACTAAAAAGAGGATACAAATCCTCATGTGAACAATGGAAAAGTTCATATTAAACTAGAGTAGCTTCAAATTATAATTTATAATTAATTTTTAAAATATTTGAACGAACATTAAAAATATCATTTTTATTACATCTCAAATCTTATACTATTTCTTATATATTCGTTATATTTTGATTCGAGTTTCTTATTTATCGTACTTTGAAATGTTATGACGATTGCGACAGAGGTTAAATTGCTTTCAGATTCTTCTAATCTAAAATTCGATATCTGATATACTGTATTTTATGATATTTATTGAAAACACGGGCAACCTCAATAATCCAGATCTTTGATAAACCGGAAACTTTGATATACCAGAATTGGGTCTGGAACGGATTGTTTTAATACAATTATAGCTTTATTTTCGATATGACAGATTTCTTGATATGACAGATTTTTTCTATTGTAATCGTGGATAGTCCGGTTTATCGAGATTTCCTGTGTACTCTCTTATGCTCATAAATGAAATACAACACTTTATCCCATCGGTATTATGTATACACCGATGGATTTTTTTGTAAATTATTCCACCGGTATAGAAAAAGTATAAAAAAGTATAAAATCCATCNGAATTTTTACTATTAATAGAGGGTGTTTAAAACTAAAATAATTAGGGTATTGTTACATGTCACGCTGGGGTGCGCTATTAACTATGTAAATCAACAATATCAAGTCGCCTAAGATTTCATATAGTTAATATTTTAGTCTAAATTTGTATAAACGAAATTTTCATAATAAATTACTATAAAAAACAGTATATTTTTTTTAGATGCACAGATCGAACAATTTCTTCTTTCTCAAATATTTTCACACTTATTAGCTTCTTCAAACTATCTTTACAAAATTACGAAGCTTTTTTTTTACATTTACTGGTAAATTATTTTCAATTGGAATTTTAAGTAGTTTTTCTTTTTTTTGAGGTCTGATTTTTTTTAGGTATTTTATTATTAACACACAAAATGGCCTCGTAACTTTGCTAATAAAGTCATGTTCTTAATCTTAATATGCTTTTATTCTCAAAGTACAGAATAGTTAAAGCCACACATCTAACTGGATGTGAGATATGATACAATGGGTATAAACAAATCAAGTGCTTTGCTATATTAAAAATATTTTTATATATAAAATTACATTATTAAATTTAATTTGTATATATTAGCATCAATAAATTCATTATTGTAACATTAAAATTTCAACTCGTTGTTATTAATTAGAACTTGATATAGTTTTGATTTACATAGTTAACAGCGCACCCCAACGTCACGCCTAAGATATTTGTTAGATTATTTAAATAATAAAATCAACGAAGAATGTGACTTCTTCTTTGAGGGTACTATACATAGGGAAGTACTATAGCCCGTGATATACGATATTAATCCTACAAGCGTCTTAATGAGATGAATCCAATGAACCTAAGATCATGAAATTCAATCACTGAATATTGGAATATTCTTTAATATATGATTTAAATTTTAAAATTAGTGAATTTGCAAACTTTGCAAACTCATGTAAAATTATCTTATATTGAGCTCCTAATTTCATATACTGTAATATTAAATTATTTACATTATGTTCGCATGTCTTATTGAATTTATTGATAAAAGTGTTTGAAAAGTATATTAAAAATAATTATCGTGTTCCGTATATTAAAAAAAATAAGCTATAATTAAACTATAATTAAGCTAACAATGGGTCATATACAGTACGTGGCCAAATCTTTACCAATCATCGGTTAAAATAATTGTGATATTTATCAACAATAACTTATAAGTAAAATATATTCCTCCAGAATATTATGATATAGATAAATTACAATTAAAGCAGTTATTGTGGCAAATTAAATGAAATTTAATTGTATTTTAGGAGTAGATCCACAAAAATTCGAAGATTAATTATTATGTTTATCCCATCGGTATTATGTATACACCGATGGATTTTTTTGTAAATTATTCCACCGGTATAGAAAAAGTATAAAAAAGTATAAAATCCATCGGTGTATACGCCATACACAATGAGATAAACCTGTTATTCCATGGGTATCTAATAAATACTCCATATACACCGATGCTCCCCTCCCTTCGGGGGG
>QZLH01001587.1:0-27149 GCA_003833135.1 Oehlia diaphana
TAATAATTTAGACTATTTAATATTTATTTTATTATTAAATTTTTAATAAAGATATTTGCTAACTTTTGTAAAATGCTTAATTTATTAAAAATACAAAAGTGACAAAAAAAACGCACCACCATTTTTTGATAAAATGTGACGTACATGAAAAATTAACCAATCAATTTATGCCAAATTTTATATTGATTTTGGTAGATCATATGATAAATGATTTACATTTTAAGTTTTAATTTGATTGGCTTTAATTTGGCATTAATACATGTGATTAATGATCAATGGTTCGGAAGCCACTGTAGATAAACTCTTAAGACTAGTCCAGCCATCAAAATCTAATACAATAATATTAAATAAATAAATAACATTAAATATTTTTAAAAAATTTATTTTATTATAATTATATTATTAATTACTATCTAATATGAGATTATTGGCATCTTTTAAAATATTGTTTACTTTAGAATTAATTTTTATTACTTCATAGTTCAGTAATATTTCAGTCTTTCAGATAAACAATTACGTAATGATGGATTATATGCAGAATAAAGAGATTTTAACAGCATCTATAAAATAAGGAGTCTCAATTGCAAAAAATGGAATATCACAGCTTATAAAAGCTTTGACCTATGCATCAATTTTTTTTTTTGAATTGAGATATCTCAGTTTTGTTATCTTAGTGAATAGTGATCATCTAAAATTGTCTGATATGATCGTTTATTATTTTCAAATAATTCAATATTATCATCTTTATTATTATTAATTATTATTATTAAATACTTTAGTTATATATTATCAGGACATAATCAACAATTTTTAGCTAAATAAATTTGAAGTTCGCAAGATTATTCTCGTAATATAAAAAATAGATAATATTTACATTTGGCTGAAAAGTATCTTGTAGAAGAAAGTGGTGTTCTTTTAAAATACTTTCAAACAGAATTTGGTAGACAATCTCCAGCATGTTTAGGATGTATTATATCATTATCTTCTTCTATTTCTGAAGCAGGTGTAGCAGGCGCAGTTAGTGTAAGTATAGTAGGCTTATAACAAGACATTTTTTTAACAATTGCTTTTTGCTAGAAAAACTATTTAAAAAAAAAGTCTTCTGCTCTACTTTCATTATTTTTTAAGGAGTACAAAAAAATAAAAAAGGGAATTTTTAAACATGATATTAGTTTACAACGAATATAGTATTAAATAATATAAATTGCAAGGAATATTTGCAAATTTAGTAATTAGAATTAAAATATATTAATAAACTTGCAAATTTTAAGCTAAAAACCTTGACAAATTTGCAAATTTAGTAATTAATAACAAAATATTTAATGAAAGTGCAAATTTTAGTTTATTAAGAGTGGTTTTTTAATTTATTCTTTATTAAGATCAGTAAATTCAAATTTTTTATATAGAAAAAAAAATTACATTAATTAATTATCATGATGCATACATAATACAGTTTCGTTATAGTTTCAGAATTTTAGTACAGGTTTCAGAATTTTTGCAATTTATAAAATATAAACAATTTTCAACTAATTTTAATTTCATTAGTTTCGTAATTAATGAGTTTTGATTAGTAACACTATTGTATGATATGCATTCAAATACTATATCATTATAATTATCACTTTTTAATTGCCTTTTTTGAATAAAATCATTAATTTTTTCATTTCCTGTATCTGGATTTTGAGATATTTCATATAATACTTGAAATGCATTATACCAATAATTTGATGTATATACTGATAATTTTTTTTCAAAGTATATCATGATATTGAACCAACTGAAACCTTATATTTACTGAATAGTAATATTTAATGAATATTAAAATTTTATACATATTGGCTAACTATTAAAATTGGGTCTAATTTTATATAGTAATTTTGATTAACGTTATACCATTATAAATAGTAAAAAAAATTTTTTTTGTGATCAATTTAGCGAATGCATCCTGAAAAAAAATAATATATTAAAACACACGTCAAACTGATGAGCACAACCCAAAACTGATGAGTTTGAGTAGCGAAAGACTAGTAATTGGCAATTGGTGTCTCGTGCTTTTGAATATTATCAGTTATTAACTGTAAATAAAGTTAGTTATTGCAAAATTACTTTTTATTTTTTAAATAATATTAAAAATATGTTTATACTTTTTCAGATTTAATTACTACTAATATGTCAAGCACTAATACAAGTTTTGCTTCACTTACAACGTCTTTTATTACATCTACATCAGAATTTATCTGTTCCACTTATCAAAAAAGATTTAAGAAATAAAGTGGATTTTCACGGCATTTGAATATTGTGAAAAAATATAATATTCCACGTAATGACTTGGATAATTTGTCAGAAACAAATAATAAAAAGTTTAGAAGTATTCTAGTTTATTTAATTCACTGCAAACTTCCACATGAATTTAAAAAAGGAGGTCGTCAATTAGTGTCTTTTGCCTGCACTAAACATCAGTTTTTTAATATTTTTAAAGGACATATTCATCATCATCATTCTAATAGAAACATCTATAAATGTGTTTTTTGAGAATCTGTTGGATATCAAATATTAAGTGAAATCTTGAATAATCCATTATGAGGTCAAAAATTTTATAACAATGAACAACAAACTTATGTTATTTTATTTAGTGATCTACCTCAGCATTTAAAAAATAACCCATTAGTCATTGCAACTCGCTGTATTACTGAAGGTGTAAATACTAAAAGGCGCAAATCTAAATATAATCCTGGAGAAGTTGGTGTTGAATGGAAAATTAAGGGTGAAAAAGATGCAAAGGAGAATTATTGTGAAGCAGGGTTTATATATATATATACATTTTTAGGCGAAACAAATTTAATAATAGAAAAAAAAAATTATATACGTCTATAAGGCCAAAGAAATAAAATTATTCGTTTCTCATGAAAAAAAATTGCTAAATTTGACCCGGCCGCCCAGAAAAAAAATATATTTTTCAAAAAAATTTAGCCGATTCCCTAGATGATGATTGGTTAATTTAATAAATTTTTTTGCCTGGGACATCGGTGAAAAAAAAATTTATTTTTTTATGATTATGATTGGTCAAAACTAAAATCACATGACTAAATAAAATAAATTTTTGTAACATTTACATGACCCGCCCAGTCATGAGAAACGAACAATTTTATTTACTTGGCCTAATAAAATGTTTTGATATTTTTTTTTATCTAAATATTAACCAAAAATAAATTTTTAAAATTATAAAATGTGAATATTTTGAAGTTTTGGATAGGAAAGTGAGACATTATTTTAAGTATAAAATAGAAGCCAGTTTTCATGTTCTAAAATTTCATAAATTGCTGATGTTTTATTTTGAAATTTTTCACCATTCTTGAGAGTTTTCTTAAAAAAATAACAAACATGATTGTGGTTCTTTTTTTTAATGGTACTGCACGAAAATGCATTTAATTACTACCTTTTATGAATAAGCATAAATTTCCAAACATATGATACCAAAACATAAATATAAGGGGTTATATCTAATGATCGATAAAGTCCTTATTCTAGAATATTATTAGTTTTAGGATCTATCACAGTTTTTTTCAAAAATAATTCATACTATACTTTTGCTTTTAAATAAAAATATTGTAGATCTGTTTTTATTTCTCTTAAAAGATTATATAACTTAGCAAATCTATTTTACAAACTTTTAATTAATGCAGCACGTTCTGGATCAAAAAGTTTTGCCAAATTAAAATTTTGAAGAACACGAAGCTTATCATCCCCTATTAAAGAGGTGTAATCCCAATTCTCAGTACTATGAATTTTCCAAAACTCAAATCAGATTTTTAATTTTTCCATCTCTTTGATTATAATATTTCGAGATATGTTATTAAATAATCTTTCATTTTTGATTTCTTGTAAAACTAACTTCCACAAGTGGTCAGTTATACGTAACATTATGTGAAGCTTATCAGGAATATGATTAAAATTGCTTGTCTAAACCTTTTCAAAATCTTATGATTAGTTTTGTCAAAATTTTACTATAGATTTATTATAGTTTTAGCAGAATTTTGGCAGTTTCAGCATTTATAATAAGTTTCAGCAGTTTCGCCTTTCTCTAGAGTTTTGCCAGTTTTTTAATATAACTTTAATATAGTTTCAGCAGAATTTCGCTTTTCGGCAAAATGCCATCTTGCCTAAACCTTTAGGTTTCGGCAAGCAACCTTAAATATGATTAAGCGAAATTATATTGAAAAGTGGTAGTAATTTATGACCTGGGTATGCTATTAGATTTTCATTTAAAATACTCATTGATTTACTAATCACCCAGTCAACTTGCTCATTTCCACATTGGATTTTAATTATCTCATACCATGGACAGAAATAATTGGAGTTTACAGCATTAAAACCCAAACAGGTAGCAAAAAACTTCTAATCTAAGCTAAAAAAAAGCTCAAAATTCCAAAAAATATTGTTGATAATCATTCCATTATTACTTAATTCTTGCAATTTTTGAATTAGGGTATTTACTGCAACTTTTAAAATTGGATAATTTTTTATTCCTAGAAATAAAACGGTTGTATAATGACAATCAGACTTGAAAAGATTCATTGAATTATCCAATAGTGCTATAGTAATCATCACATACTTTACTTTTTGTCCTATGTTCCACCTATCACCAGATATTTGAAGATGAATAGTTAGTATTGCAGGATCTAATACTCCTTTTTTAATATATGATAGTGTTATATACTCAAGAATTTTTTTAACATTTCGGTAGGTACCCTTTCCTATTGTACTAACAACTTGTTCAATAATTAATAAATCGGTTATATCAGATTCTTCCAATAGTTCTTCTTGTACAATAGTAGAATTTAAATCAATAAAATTAATGGGTATTAATTCTCCCATACATGCATTAATCTTTTGACAGGTTTGAGAAATAGCATATTCTCGTAATAATATTGATTCTACAGCTGCAAGATGGTGATATGCATTACGAATTATATTTTCTATATCTTATACATATGCTATTAATTGTAATTTTTATTTTTTTTTAACACTATCATCATCTTCAAATATTACATGACATTTTTTATTTTCTATAGTAAAATCCAAAGTTCTTAAAACTACACAATCTTTAAGATTGTAAAGTCTTTAATTGAACTTTCAAAGTGTATTTGTTCTTTTTTTCGCAAGACCTTTTGCACATTTAATTTGTGTAGTTTTGCTTAATTCTTCATGTAGTTTCAATTTACATAGTCTACCTTTGCGATATTTATCAATGCATTTTAATTGAAGTCTAAAAAGATAAACTCCAGAAACAGCAGTCTTCTTATCTGGTATTATAATCTGATAAAATATGTATAAATTAAAATACATTCTTTTATGATTTTTTCTTAAAATAATAAATGTATAAAAACTTACTTTGTGCAGTTCAACAAAAGTATCAAATGGTGATTGAGCTGAAATAACTTGATATTGTAAATTATCTCCAAAACAAATTAGATAATGAGGTTTTTCTTCTGCGTAATTAATAGAACATTGAATAGTATGACTTCTACTAGCCCGACTCTAGGTAGTTTTAATAATATAATTATCAGATATAGGAAAATAATTAGGTACTTTAGTATGATTTACAGTTGGTGGATAGGTATCTTCTTGAATAACAACAGAAGTAAATTTTTGGTCACCATAGTATATTATTTCAAATGAAATAAGGTAATTTTCTTTTTCAAAAGGGTTTTGCTGCTTAGAATTTGACATTGAAAGTAACAGTTTTTTTACGTGTTAAAAAATAGCAGCATATAAAAAATTGTACAACAGATCTATAAAAATGTGATAAGTATAAAAATTTCTGGTTATTAAAAATTCAATATGAGACTTAATACCATATTTTTTTACTACTTAACTTTTATAACAGTAACAGAAAAATTTACAATGTATATATAAAAATTTTTTAACATCATTAGTGGCATCATTAGTATTACCACATAATGTCAGGTGATTTGACTATCATTATGATTGGTCCATAAAATTTGGGGTTATCTCAAAAAAATTAGGGTTAGGATATAGTTAGCACATATAATTTATTAAGCAATAAATACTTAATATATTAAATAAGTACTATATTTTAATATTTATTAATCATTTAATTTTTTTTTAAGCATTTTATTAGTATGGATCAGTACAAAAAAATTGGTACTTTATCTGAAAAGAAAAGGATTTATACCAAGAAAAATACCGTGTGGCTAAAACAAGATGGGCTGAAAAAATATATATTTTATAATGATTTTGAATAAATATTTTTTACTAATATTTTTTTACCCTACCATGGATAGTTTCTCTACAAAATAAAGCAATGTACCACTAACCGACAAAAAGTTGATGATAATTAATGTTTACATTTATTTTTTGGAGACTAATTCTAAAAAGGAGGATCATTAGAAGGTCATATTACGCAAACGTGTTGTTGAGGTGTTTGGGTATAAGGGAAAGTATATTTAGGAAGGTGGATTCAAACCGGAAAAGCCATAGAGATGATACTTTTACACCATACAAAATACGCGGTTGTCTTAAATTACAATTGAATGATTAAATTCTCATGATATTGCCTTTTCTGATGAATTAAGAAAATCAGAACTTTTGAAGCTGGTTAAAATAAATAAAGAAAAGGTTCCATTTTCTTGTATTAATATTACAGAACAATATAAACATAAAGTTAATTTTACCCCTCCTTACCATGATTGTGAACTAACTTATTAAAGATGTTTAGTCAGTTCTCAGTTGTGAATGGTGAAGTTGCATTCTCAAGTTCACGTTCATTTAGGAAAATTGTTTTTTAATTAAGAGAATCGTTTAAAGCATTTTTTTGATAGAGAATTTCTAAGGATTCGTTTAGAGAGATTATTTTTGAGAAATTTTTAACTAAAGGGATCATTTAGGGCATTTTTTGATAGAGAATTTTTATTTAAAAAAAAAATTTCAAAGGTTATTGTAGGACTTCGGAGAAGAGCTTTTAAAGATATTAAGAAATATTTTGAATATACAATTAATTGAAGAAGAATTTGACGCTTATAGTAGTTCTGATGGAAATTACGTGATATGACGTGATATTTATGTCGTATCTTTCCAATACATACTGATAATTAAATAAAAAAAAATTTTTACATACAGTAATAAAAATTTTTTTTTATTAATACAATGTTTGAGATACCAATTTTTTTGCACTGGTCCATATTTAAGAATGCATTTTACTAACATACCTTTTATTTAATAAGTACTAATAATAAATATTAATAAATTACTTTGACCAATATTGTGATGCAGTTGTATTAATACATAGAGATTTAACTGTAATTTATTACACTTTTATTATTATATAATATACAAAATATATAAAAAATCTATATATAATATTTATTAATTACCTATTTTATTGATAATAACCAATTAAATGTAATTTATTAATAGAATATTTATTTTTTACAAATTTATATTACTTACTAATTATCATTTAGTATAAATCACATAATTTTAGATATTAACTTTAATAATTTATTAAACTTATTTATTTTTAATTAATTGGATTTTTAAATAAATAAAAAATAAAAAAAATGTTTTTTTTTAAAAAAAAAATATCAAACATTATAAAGATTAATAAAAATCAGATTATTTATTCTAAATTACATTTATTATTATATATATATCAAATTTAATTATAAACTTTCTAAATTTTATTATATGTAAAATCCTAGAATAGATAATATTTTAAATTAGTCCAATTAATAAAATTTTTATATAAAAATAATTTTAAAAATCATAAAAGAATTAATATTTTATAATAAATTTAATAAATTACAGTTTATTTAAACTATCTTAATAAAAGAAATCAAATGGTATAAAAATATATAATATTTTTAAATATTAAGTATTAAATTATATAATAAATTAATAATTAAATAAATTTAATTTAAAAGTGATAAAATTACATTTATTAAAAATTAGTTCTATCTTACATATAATAAATATTAAAATTAAAAATTGTTCAAAAGAATTAAAGAATATTTTTTTTTTTTAAGTGAAAATTTCACCACTACCAACATCAATGCTTCCCAATTCAACATTATTATAAATACTACCATATTCTATCATATCATTTTCTAGTAAACTTTCAATATATTGATAATCAGGTTTTGCAAGAGTATAAATATATTGATAATTATATAAGCTCACATTTCTTACAAAAAATTCTAATTGCCTAACACTAGTAATACTTTTCAATGTCAACATTGGTCGTTTAAACTCTCCATTTGAAAAAGTAGGAGTTCGTAATAATGGTGATCCTGCTCTAACTTCTATATTATCTAAATGAAGCTAAAAAATAAGAACATTTTAGAATGAATATATACATGTTTGAAAAGTTTTATTTGAATTGATTTTTACCTTTGATAAATCATCTTGATGACCTGATAAATGATCTGCCAATTTATCCATTAATGCATAAGGAGACCATTCAAGAGCATGATTAATAATGTTAATTGTATCGGATATAAACATCCATTCGTAACTAGTAATTAAATATAAAATCATTAGAAGTTACAAAAATTAAATTAGAAATAATTTATATCTTACACTTGAAAATCATTAGTTTGTAATATAAATAATAAATCCAAAAATTTGCATGCAGCTAAAAACACATTAACAACTTCAGATGGTTGTTCAATTGGTTCTTTTTGAAGAAACATCCCAAACAGCCTAACCTAATAATCGTTAGAGATAAAAGTAATATAAGTAATCTTAAAAAAAAAGAATGTGAATTAAGTAAATAAGAATATTTACTAGTTCTGTAAGAATAACTGGCCAAAAATTCGATAAATGGTGGTTTGAAATTCGACACATTAATATTCGAAGAGTCAAGTAAATCTATAAAAACCAATATTTTATTATTTAAACCATTAACATTTTAAAAATATTTAATTGTAAATGTTTACCTCAGCATGAACTAATTCAGATAAGCTCAATTTAAATAACTCTACCAATTTCTCTTGTATAGAAGGAAGATATGGTAAATATTGATTCTCTTTACCACAATAGATTACAAAAGAAATACGTCGCAAGTTTAGTGCGCGATTTAAAGATTCTTGATCTTTACTGACAAATAATGCATTAGCGGGCGATGTTGATAAACGTCCTGTATTCAAAAACAAAGATTATTTAAATTACTTAAGCATTAAGGCCTACAATTTTAAGGAAGATATATTGAACATACCTAATAATTCAGGGAATCTTTCCTTTTCTGAAGTCATGATTGTTTGCATTATAATGCGCCATTTTTTAGCAGCTCCAGGTGTCATATTAAAGAATCTATTATCAATAAAGACATCCCATATTTCTTTACGCCAAACACGGTATGCAAAAGGTAATTTAGACATTTCACAAATCATATTTAATATGACATTTGATATGCCAGTACTATAAATAATATTACTTTAAATATTAACAATAATCCATTGTTTTGATATGAAGTGAGAAATTTCAACCAACTCACCCAGAACGATTTTTCAATACAGGAACAATTATATAATACATCATATTCGTAAAGAGAGAAACAATTCGATCTTGATCAATTAACAATCGTTTAATATTTGGAACCACGACTGTAGCAAGGTAATGGTTTACCTTATAAAAATCACAATGTGTAAACGTAAAACGAACAGATGCATATAAGTAAAATAAAAAAATAAACATTATTTACTTGATCGATTAAAATTCCTTCCTTAGATTTTGAAATGACCTTTTTATCATCCGAAATCAAATTAGATGAACTTCCAAGTTCTGATTCTCTTTCATTAGTAACTACAAATTAGTAAATGGGTTATTCTTTAATAAAAAAAGATTATATAAATAAAATACTCCTGAAAATATAGTAGTTACCTTCTACACTTTCATCTTCGCCATCTATAACTACTGATCGCCTTAGCCATATTCCTTGGTCAAATGAACGACCTGAGATCAATATGCAATAATCCACAATACGTTGATATACATCCTAATAAAGATAATAACATATATTGAGTAACAAATCTGAATAGAACGGGAAAATGAATATTAATTAATATTATTTGTACCTGCATGTCTCGTCGAACTTTTTTATCTTCAAAATAAATTGTAGAGCATAACTTGTCTGATAATTTGTGGATAAACCTGATGATTGGAAAAGTGGAAAATGAGAAATAATATTACAATTGAACGTGCTATATTTTCATTATATATACCTTAGTAGTACAGGAAACAAATATTTGTACGATGAAGCTTGTGCAATATAATCTTTAACATATGCTAAACATTGAGGCCAGACCTCGATCAGAGGTTGAGAAAGTTCTAAAGTATCGCAGTAAACTTCTAAAAACCGCAGGATTACAATATCGGACCTATGAAAATAGAATAAGTTTGTAAGGTATAATAAAGTTTTACTTGCAATTATTGAATTAATAAAACGAATGGATATAATCGATATACTCACATCTTGTTTGCCTTAGATCCTGATTTTTTTACGCGGGAATTTTGTGTACCCTGCGCTCGTCCACGAGCGCTAATCAACAAAGTAGTAATGACCTTTTGATGAGATAAACCCGGAATTGCCTTCATTACATCTATAACAGTATTTTCAACACCTTTGTTTAGCATCTAAATAGATGATAAAATTATTTATTATCATTAAACGATTAATTCAGATAATTGAATTAAACCTTTAATTAATATTATACCTCTTGACTAGAATTAATATTGGGATTTTCAATATACCAAAGTTCTGCAAATGCCTCAATAAGTTCTGCATGGGCATTTTTGTGTAATTTATCTAAAAGCTTCATAATTCTTCTTTGAGTTCTATCTCTCGTATTAGATAATGTTATCGAAAATGGATCAGTCCCAATTTTAGATGGACGATATGGTGAGTAAGCATTCGTAAAGAGAGACCATATATCTAAAATTATGGGAACAATATCCGGAAAAACAAAGTAAAGTATATAATCGCGAGGCTGTAAAAATAAAAATAGTAAGTTTTTTTTTTATCATAATAAGTGATAATTTTAAAATTACGTTACCTTTTGTTCTGACGAAGTTTGTTCGGTATGACTTGTATCTGATGAAAACAGACCAAAACCAAGTCCAATGGATGATTCATATGCCTTGGAGCTAGTTGAAGAGCTATCTCTTGCATTAGCCAAGCCCCCATCCTTTAAACAAAACATAACTATTTTCTCAAATCCATTAAGTAAAGTAATAATATCCCATTCAGACATTGTTAAATCACCTGATCTTTTGTTATAATGATTATACATTTCGGTTTTCCATCGACTTAATTGTTCACAAATACATTGGATTAGTGGAACCAATATAGAATTAAATGAATATCTGAAATAGGGCAAAGATGTCACAATGAAATGCATCCACTGTTGTATGAGAGGACGGTTGGAATGTATCGATAAGGCATCACGTAGAACCTTAATCAAAGAACGCGATGATCCTGCTGTACGGAAACTTCTCATATTTTTTTTTGCATCTGTTTCCTCATTTGACGATAAATTATCATGGCTAGACGCATCAGTATAAACAGAATTTCTTTTGGAGCTTTCATTAAGAGCTCCTACATTGGGAATGGTAACACATAACAAATGTATAAGTTTCGATTGTAAATCTAACTTCTTCGAATATATGCAGAACAGAATTTTTCGCAATAATCCATCATGTACCAAATGAACCAAATCATTATCGACATACTTAGGCTTTGAAATTAAATGATTAAGAAAGTCCATTGCATGCATATGAATATATTCATTTAATACATTCATAGAAGATAGTGTATTTGGTACTTCGGATTCCATATATAATAAAGAAGTCTTAACAAAAAATTCACTATATGTTATTGTCTTTACGACTTCATTCTCTTCCTCTAAAAGCCAATTACACGATTGTGCCAAATCAGGCTTTATATTGTTACTTCGTATTGCTTTCAAAAAACTATCTCCACCAACACGACAAATCGCTGACAATGACTCAAATACATAATCAACTTGAGCCTGATTAAATGGTCTTTCATAATTAAAGAGTTGAAATGTTTCTACACCAATTATTATCTCAGCCTTTCGTCTCGTAATTGAGGAATCACAGAGAATTTTTATAATTGGCTCCAAGATCCTCGTGTACGATTTCTTATTACATCGTAACCATGTCTCACCCGCACGACGATTAGTCGGATTTTCATCACGTAAATTATCAAGCATCAAAAACATTGGCTGCGAAAACTGTAAATCTGTATCATTAAAATTTTCTGAAAGTCTCCAAAAAGTTCCAAATCGTTCAAAGTTAGATAACCGTGCAGAAGGATCTTTTTGTATAAGATACTCAGAAATTACAGCCTCTACGTAGTTTGCTTGAGATAGATCTTTTAAACACCAAATTAATTGAACAGCTCGTAAGTGTAAAGCCGCTTTATTAGGTGCTAAAAATGACCACAAAGTATCTACAATTACACGAATTTGTTGTTTAGAGTCAATAAGACTAGGAGATATAAGCCGCAGGTCAATTATAATGTGCAGAATGGTCGAAAGTGCAGAATTAATAATTTCGAAATTATTGACCATGTGACAACATTTCAATAGCGAAAAAACCCATTCACCAGTGAATAATTTCGATACTAATTCTTCATAATCTTCGAAAGTGTTTTCTAATGAATGAAGTCGCATTGAAATTGCTTTTAAAAGACCACAGCTGCGATCCATAATAACAACCAGTTGATCAGAAGTAATTTTCTCAATTTTGACGAGAATAGCTTTGGTGATTACGTTATGCAAGAATCCTTGAACAGCATTCAGTAATTCTTCGATTAAATGTCGTCCCCGAATACCATTGAACTGCTTATTTACAATATTTTCACTCAATCTTTCACTTCCATAGAGATAGCAATCATTTATATATTTCAAAGCATCCATTCCTGTGTAAAATTCAACTCCTGATTGTGACATTTGCATAGTCCCTTCATTTACAGAATCTGTTTCAACATGAGTTATCTGAGATTTGGTTGAAGATGCTTTGCTTGAAACTTGTGTATTTTCTTGAGATTCTTCCCTAATTGAAGGTTCAAAATAACTAAAAACATTACTAGGAATTTTTTGTAATAAATCCAACGATAATAGTAAGGCAGATTCTATTTGTGAAATCCGATTGCTGAAATCTGTTTCAATTGCAAACATCTATAAAATATTAAGAAATAAAGGTTAAGGAAAGCTATTCGAACTTAGAGAAAATTTATACTGAAGTGTTCACCTGAAGTTTACAAAGTAAAGCGATCATAAAAAGTGGCATATGTATTTGTTCGATCTCATCCTCGTGCATTCGAAAAGAATTTAGTACGAAATCAACCAAATCTAACGCCTGGAGTAATGAATAATATATTAACATCAAATACACTCTTAAATATGTTCTAATAGATGTTAATGCTAACCGAAGTGTCTAATCCATCCTGAGCAGAAAATCGATCTTGGACAAGACCATATAGTTTCATCCAAATTAAATATGGTTCAATCATTTCCAGAAACATATTGGCTGTTTGTAATAACTTTTAAATTATATGAAAGAAATTATTTTAGAAACCTAATCACATGTAAATAAATGATCAAAAATTGACATACTTCAACACCAAATTCGGATTTATCCACGTGATTTTTAAGTGACCATAAAACGTCAATAAGTATTTCTTGTACTATAGGTTGTCCAATTTCCCATTTATCCATCAAAGATATCAAAATTTTATATGGTCGTTGTGCGGTGGCTAAATCATTTGTATCCAAAAAAAACAAGCTCTATATTTAAATAATAACGAAATAAATATTAATAAATTCAATTATACCACGCACGTCCGCATTATAATAATAATAATAATAATAAAAAAAAAAAATAATGAAACCGAGCCTATATAACCCTACTTAAGTTATATATTTTAGAATAATTAAATTAATTGTATACCCTCAACGCAGAAACAATGGCACTTTTGCCATATTCATGAAAATGTTCAATTTGTTGCTCTAGATGTTCATCGGGACCTAAAAGCCACGCATAAAGCCTTCGATTAAGAGACATATCTTTCCGTAAAACAACTGCCGAAGCAGATTTCATTAATAACGTAAGATCATCTTGTTGTATGATTCTTTGTAAAAATAAAATAAATAGAATGATATAAGTTTACTATTACGAATTATTCTAATATATATACAAGTCACATACTCTCCAAAATCTTTAACTTTTAAAGGAAAACTTATAACTAATAAGTCAAGAATAGCTCGTTGAACTAAAACATGATCGTCTTCCAAAGTTGCTGAAAATGCTCGCACCATAATTCCAATATCATCACCCAACATTACTGCTACATCTTGAAAATCCAAAATTCGTAAAGGATGACACATATAATTTATAAAAAGAAGTTATGAATGGCTTTGCAAATCAAAAACTATAATGAAGAATTCATAAATAAACATTCTTAAACAAAAAACCTTCTTTAGATGTAATCTTTGGCATTCGTCGAGATAAATAATTTAATGCTGGAGTCCGTAAAGCTGGTGATGTTATCAATATAAGCCACATACTCTGCAGAAAATACGATTGTTCTACAATTCCAGATAGATAATCCAAAAGAGATAAAACCTAAAAAAGTCAAATAATAAGATAAAATATAATAAATCCGTATAATATAAAAAATAATAAATAACTTACTTTATCAAAAAATTCGCCTCCTTCTTCTTCTAGGCCAGGTAATAAAGCTGATATAAATGCTTTCATCACAGGTCTTAATCGATCTCGTAAAGGAAAGAATTTTTCATATAAAGCCAATAATTGGGGCTAAATCATTAAATTAAATAAAATTAATATAATATTTTAACAAATCAATATCACATTACAATATGACAATTCAACTTACTTTGACATTCATAGCAGCATATTGAAGGAAAGGAAATAATCCTTGACAATAAATAGGTAAATCGTCTGCTAATTGTTCGATCTATTCATTAATGTTATTAATTTCTTTGCATCCAAAGATCAAAATTTATCAGATTTACGGAGCACTCAAATTAAAACAGATCAACTTACTCCAATACTATCAAAAATATAGCCGTAAACTTCTAATGCTTTTTGATGCACACCAGGTGGTAATGCTGGATTTAATGATTGTGCTAGTCTTTTACCGACAATTAACTTTTTAGGTATTACGGGAAATTGGGGATAAGCTTGAAATGCCTAAAAAAGTTTAATAATAGAGTGAACGGGACGAAAAATAAAAAGCTACAATTGAGAAGGTGCGTTAATTCAAGTTTTAATTACCTTTAAAAGCTTTCCTAAGAAAGCTATGAAATCGGCCCATTCATTGACTTCCCTATCGAAGGATTGTAGTATTCTCTCTACCTGATGTACATATTTTTTATAACGTGAATCTTTGCGATACTTTTCTAATTCTTGCATTTTAAGTTATAAAGATAAATTAAAAGTTTTGCTATGGGAAAATAGACAAATCGATAATTAAACACTGGTTAACATAGCTGTTAACATCATCATTCATCATTGCAGCAAGACATCTTAGAATACTAATTTATATTATGCAACTTAAATCAAATATGACATCTATCACCTATACAATGCTTAGAAAGTACAGCCATGCAGAAGATCATGTTGTACTTAAATATATAAGCATTTAAATGCTACACAAGCTATTTTTGAAGTTATCTACTTTAAATAACCGATCAAAAAAACGAAATTTAATACCCATAATGTTAAAATCGAAATTGATTATCAATCCCATCTAGCAGTTTTCCGGATAGTTCGGAAATTCTTTCGGAAAAACATGATGATTGTCCGTAAGGTTAACAATTTAAGGTATTTCAGCTGATCTTACATGATTCTCGGATCGCATAGAGTTTACTACAATTCACTTCTATATTTTTGTAAATATTTAAATTAATCAAAAAAAATTTTTTTCTTTTGATTGCGGGTCAATTCAACTATTTAATTTAATAATAAAATGTCTACCTGGCCGAGTAATAATACTCTCGATACTGATATTGCAACACTAACAAGTTTTGAGTTTGAAAGACCTTTTGAACAAGATAACGAAAACGTAATTTCTAAATTATTTCAGCGTGTAAAGAGTTCGTTTAGTACTTCGTCGATAAATTCTGTTTCAGTAAATTCTGTTTCAGTACTTTCGTCGAACACCACCAATTCCTCCGAGATTTTAGAAAATAACTCACTAAATTCTCTTCCTCAAACGTCTAATTTTAAACCTCTAAATTCCAAAGTCCCGTTACCTGACAAAGAAAATAAAGGATTTGAACCTGCTCCTTCCGTTGTTTCTTTAGAATCTTCTTCTGGTAATACCCCGCCGGACCCTGAGATTAGTGCTCAAGAACACACAAACATTAATGGGAATGAAAATAGTATAGCAGGAAATTCTCAACATCAAAATAATGATGGACATTATCTACTTCAACACCGTACAAAAGACGTTTCAGATACAAGATCAATTAGTTCTGTACAAACTATTGCATCGGTTGGAAATAGTTATTATAGTAAGGTTATTCGAAGATTGCGTGGTGAGGGAGTTAATAAAGATTATTGGATGGCTGATGACACTTGTAGAGAATGTTATGATTGTAAAGCAACATTTACAATGCTTCGAAGAAAGCACCACTGTCGTATTTGTGGTAATTATTAAATTTTCTATATTTATAAATATTTAATGCTTTACTAACACTAAAAATTAATGTACTACGAAAAGGTCAGATTTTTTGTTCAAAATGTGCATCAAATTTGATTCCTGGTGGAAATTTTAGTCATGAAGGGTTGATGCGTGTTTGCAATTTCTGTCTTAAGTTTATGATGAGAGAATATGGTGAAGATTTTGGGGTAAATAACGGACAAGGAATGTCAGAGAAAAATGATTTCAATAATTCCGTAACTCAAAGACAGATCCATAATTCATCCTTATTACCAGATAATCATAATATCATTTCGACAAATATGTTGACCCCAGAGATTCAATACACAATGCCAAGTCCAAATCCTTATGGGCTGTTACAAAACCAACCAATACCCCGTGCCCCCTCTCCGGACAGACTTTCATTGAATGATGGTATAAAAAAGATGTTTTCCGCTGGTTCTTCATTTTTCATGGCAAGATCAAGGTCAAATACTATAACAGTTGAAGACAACGGTACATCATCTCCTGCTCCTTTTAGGCGTAGTCTTACTGAGGAGGATAAAGTTACACCGGCAGTAAATCCCGAAGCTATTTTAGATCCAGAAATCGCTCCTTTTATGAGTGACGAAGACGACGATGGAAATTACGATTTTTCGCAAAACGTTCTAACATTTTCACATGCAAATGGTGAATCAGCTACTCCGACGCCAGCAGTATCAGAATATGCTGGTAGTGATGACGAATCAGAGTATAGTGTTAAAACTTCACACGGGATTAAACCATTTCAAAAGGGACAAAGAGCGGAAGATATTCGTGCTCATTTCGTTAAAAATTCATCATCAAGGCGAAGAAGCATTACAAGACCGAATCGAGTCAGTAGGAGAAGCGGTTTGCTTAGACAAATTAACACTAATATTATGCTGCCAAGTGATATTTCGATTGTACCTTCTCCAATAGAGCAAAGACCATCTTCACCATTTAGTACTTGTCATTCGAGATCAGCTTCTGTGCCAATAAAACCAGAAATTAATCCTGCTTCTCTCGATCATATGAGAAGATTATTACGTCAATGTCTTTTGGAGTCTAAAATTAATCTATCTGATGGTTGGGAGGATGTTATAATGAAATTAATGATGAAAGTTTCTGATAACTTAAACCCAAATATTCGTAATGGTGATGAAATCGATATTCGTCACTATGTAAAGATTAAAAAAATACCCGGAGGAGTTCCTCAAGATTCAGAGTATGTGCATGGAGTTGTATGTACAAAGAATTTAGCACATAAAAAAATGAGACGAACGCTTGACAACCCTCGTGTACTCATTCTAACATTTGCATTAGAATATCATAGAATTGAAAATCAACTAATGTCAATACAACCAGTAATGGATCAAGAAGAACAACATTTGAAAATTTTAGTAGATCGTATTGCTGCATATCGCCCACAATTAGTTTTGGTCGAAAAAACCGTTGCTAGATTGGCATTACAATTTTTATTAGAAAAAAATATAGCTGTTGCTCTTAATGTCAAATCTTCAGTTATTGAAGCAGTTGCGCGCTGTACAAGAGCTGATGTTATTCCTTCAATTGATAAATTAGCATTGGAACCTAAATTAGGAAAATGCGGTACTTTTTCTGTAAAAACTTTTGTCCATCAACTTATTCCGAATAGAAGGAGGACATATTTATTTTTCGAGAATTGTCCGCGTGAACTTGGGTGTACTATTGTTTTAAGAGGAGGCGATGTAAGTACTCTTGGGAAAATAAAACGAATAGCGGATCTTATGGTATTTGTTGTATATAATCTCAAATTGGAGACTGCTCTAATAGCAAGTCAATTTGTCAAGACTCCTTCTATAATACCAGAAGATAAAGTAATAGATTATTATGAAAAGATTATGTCAGATATGACAGATAATGGTATTAATAATGCTCAGACAACGGATGATATGCCTTATGAGACCACCATTTTGTCTGTATCACCGTTTGTTAAATTTCCAGCCCCTTACTTGCTTTTAAGAATGAGGCAAGCAGAACGTAGACTTACAGAATTAAGACAAAAGCGAACCGGATGGCCTTCTGGATCATTTAAAGATGGCGAGAAATCACACTCATCATTGTCATCTGCAGTTGGTGTTCTTTCAGGCATTTTGCGTACTCCTGAACAAGTTTGCGCCGATGGCGAATTTGAAGAAGCTATTAATGACTATGATAATCAGAAGCGTGCATGGGAGAATTATGCATATAATAAGGTTGTTAGTCCTTATGCTCATCAAAACATTACTGTATTATCTTCTAAATTTTGTACGGTAACTATTGAAACGCCGTGCATTGGACCAGATATATTGGTAATGGAATACTACAGAGAATCTGATCGAACGTTAGGACAATATCTTGAGGAAATTTGTTCAAGATCAACATATCTCTGTCGTACATGTGATAGACCATTAATAATGCATGTCCATAGTTTTTGTCACGGTAACGCACGTATAACTGTTACAATCGAGAAATATGCTTGTCCAGTTCCAAACATGGAACATAACATTTTAATGTGGAGTTATTGTAAAAAATGTGAGAAAGCAACGCAGTGGACTCAAATGTCTGAAAATATTTGGAAATATTCTTTTGGTAAATATTTGGAACTATCATTTTACCAAACTGAATTAAAAAGTAGAATGGAAGGTTGTACACATGCCATTTTTCAAGATCATCTTTGGTACTTTGGTTTTAATAATTTAACCGTTAAATTTGAATATGAATTTATTGAGCTTTTAGAAGTATACGTTCCTCCCATGCAACTTTATACTAAGCCTGAAGTTCATATAAAATTGAAAAATCACGATCTTGATACAATTCGTCAAAAAATCACAAATTATTGGGATTCTGTGACAGATCGCATTAAAAGTTTTAATTATGATATTGTTCAAGAAGACAAAGTTGAAGGATGTAAGCAAGATTTACTTGAAATGTCTCGTCGAGTAGTCACAGAGAAAAAGAATATGCTTACGAAACTTCAACAAACGTATGTAAATAGCACACCTGATGATACTTTGGCATTAAACAATGTTATCTATTTGTTACAAGAGAAAGTTTTGATTTGGGATAAGGATTTCAATGATATTGCCAGACAATATTTCCCTCGTTTAACTGCAAGACAGATAAAACGTTTTTTTTTGGACAATCATGATGCAATAACTTTGGGAAGGGGACATTCCGGATCACATTTGAATGATTTGCCTTTAATTAATATGGACCTTGATGATGATTCAAATACTTCGAGAATAGAAGATGAAGTTATCGGACCTACCATACTTCCTAAATTAGGCAGTTCGCCAACCGCTGATGCTATTCTTAATGAATTAAAGGATATTGAATTTTATCATGAGGGAGAAATTGAAAGTTTAGAAAAAGAGATCGAAAATGCTTCACAAATGTCATTGTTTCCTTTTATGGATCCTAAGGTTTCAAGAAGATTGTCTATGAAATGGATGAAAGAATCCAAAGAAGGGCAAAGACCAAGATCAGCGACTCGAGTAACTAGTGATTCTTTATTTCCAATAATAACGGATAAACAAGAAGAGTGTTCAACTTCTGAACTTACGACTGAACCAGAGATACCAATTATAACACCATCAACTATTAAACCAATAAAGTTACCTTCCTCGTATGGATTTCCTTCATTTGAAAATCCAAATGATTCTGGGACTCAAAATAATTATCGTACACCACCTATTCATTCATCATCACCTCGAATACGTTTATCACATGTATCAGAAAAGGAAAAAGAAAAAGAGCTTCGACCATCTAATAAACTTGAACGTCCTTTAAAATCAAGTAAAACCCTGAATGTTCCTTCTACATCTAGAAGGCGTATTATTCCAAGAACTACTCCAGTTGAGAGTATTGAAAGTAGGAACCGTAAATTTCCTACCCTTCACAAGCCAAAACGCAAGCCTAAGGTTATCTCAACAAAATCAAAAATCGAAGTTTTTAACAATAGGGAAGCTGCAGCAGAGGAATCTGATGAGGAGTTTGAAGGAAGAGAAGAAAATAATTACAATCAAGAAAATGAAGAAATCCGCATATTTTCTTTAAATAGTACGGATGAATTCGATGAATCACTTGGAAATGAAGAAAATTTTCCAATGTTGGGTCGTAACTCGTCGAATGAATCATATATTTATCACTCAGCATTGACATTTTTAGGTCAAGAGTTTACTGAACCAATTGCCCCAGTAGCGGAAAATTCTACTAAAAAGTATTTACTTCCTGATTATCAAGGAAATAAAGTGATTAGATCACTCGCAAACTTCTGGACAGACAAGAAGAATTTAAAACCCTTGGATTATCCCTTGTAAGAATAATGATATTCTATTCTTTTTTTGCGCTTATCTCGTTGCTAAACTTAATAAAACATTTATCTCATGTAGAAATTCTACTGAGCACGTCTTTCCTGATTCTCCAATCATTGTGAGAGAAGATGAACCTAGTTCAATAATTGCCTTTGCATTAAAGTATGTTATCTTGCTTTATTTTAGATTTATTTTATATATGTCTATTGTTAAGTTAATAAAATTTTCAAATAAAAGTTCTAATGAATACCTTGAGGAATTAAAAACTATGCAACAATCAAATCATAATGCTGAAGTTGCTTTTATGCCGGAAGATGATCGGTATGGAACTATTAAAAGTTCCAATTGGACTATGTTAGATTCTGAAGAAGGTGGTGATGTTGAGGATAGCCCCATCTCACACATGAAATATCGTAAGTTAAATGATTAGTCTATTAGTTATTATTCTTCTTGATTAAAACAATTTTTAACCCTATTTGTAGAATTTTTGGGTGATTCAACGCAATTTTTCTGTAAGATATTTTGTGCTGAACAATTTGATAATCTCAGGCGTAGTTGTGGTTGTGGACATACTTATATACAATCACTAGCACGATGTGTAAAATGGGATTCATCTGGGGGCAAATCTGGATCAGCTTTTCTAAAAACTCGAGGTACTTTATATGTTAAAAAGAACGATTAAAAAGTAGTAATACTTTTTTACTCAACCAAAATTTTCCATTTCTCTTAGATGATCGATTGGTTATGAAACAAATGTCTCGTAATGAAGTTGATGCATTCTTGAAATTTGCTCCAAAATATTTCGAATATATGTCAAGAGCTTTAGTCACTGTAAATGTTTTTATTTTGTTTATCCGTCTTTTGCACAAATTCTAATATAATTTATTTACATTTATAGTTACCAACAGTATTAGCAAAAATATTTGGTTTTTATCGTATCGGCTTTAGGAACGAACACTCAGGAAGGAGTATGAAAATAGATGTTATTGTGATGGAAAATCTTTTCTACGAACGCAAAGTATCAAAGGTAAGATACGATTGAATTTCTTAATTATTGCAAGTTTAATTTTAACTGTTTTTGGCACTAGATTTTTGACTTGAAAGGTTCTATGCGTAATCGACATGTTCAAAGTACTGGGAAACAAAATGAAGTCTTATTGGATGAAAATTTACTTGAATGTAAAAATTATATTATATGTTTTAATTTCTCATTGGTTAATTTATAATCATTAATTAATAAACCTTTTTATTCTTTAGTAATGAATGAGAAACCTCTTTATTTACGAGAACATTCCAAAAAACTCTTAACTGAATCACTATTCAATGATACACTTTTCTTAGGTAGACATAATGTTATGGACTATTCCTTATTAGTAGGATTTGATGAAGAAAAACAGGAATTAATTGTTGGAATAGTTGGTATATATTAAAATATAGATAAATATATATATTAATTTTTTTAATACCTATTATTAATTATAAATCAATACTAATTTTTTATTTTTCAGATTTTATTCGAACATTTACGTTGGATAAAAAATTGGAGAGTTGGGTAAAGGAAACAGGTTTTTTGGGCGGTGGTGGAAAAGAACCTACAATTGTATCACCACGTCAGTATAAAAATAGATTTAGAGAAGCCATGGACAGGTAAATATTTTTATAATTATTTGGAATTAGAGTTATATAATATTTATTTATTTTTTTTTGCTAGGTATTTTCTCATGGTACCTGACAGATGGATTGCGTACCAAGCACAAAGAAAAGCTCCAGCTATTCTTTAATGTAAATAATAAGATTAAAATTATTAAAATTGAATAGTATAAAAAAAGGAAACATATATGTAATTTATTTCATATATTATTTTTAATTACATATAGAATTGATTTATAATTTATTGCATATTAATAATAATGCAAACATTAGTAGACAACATTACATTTTTCTATTTTTCAATTTTCTAAATATTAAGATTTAGAAATTTATTTATAAAAGACATTATAAATTCCTTTTTAAGATTTATTTAAATTATTTAAAATATTTGTATATATTTAATTATAAATTTACTGTTTTTTTTAGGATAATAAATAATTTGTATATTTAAAAAATATAAAAAATATTAAATAATTAGAATTAAATCAATATAGGATTAATATTTTTTTTTTATTATATATAAAATTATAAAATTAATTAAAAAAAACTTACTCTGTAATTTTTTTAAATTTTTTTAATTACATATACTGCTTAAATTATTTTAAGCTGCAATAATTCAGTCAGTTCTCCATATGATCATCCTTTATATAAAAATACCTTCTTATAAATACCTATAACTAATTAGGTAAATAAAAATTTTAACTATATAAGTAAAATTTCAAATTCAATTATAGCATCTCAAATTTATTTTGACAGTAAATTATATAATAAACTGAATGATTTATAGCATTTCAAATTATAGTTATAACATCTTAAAATAATTTGAATAGTACTTATATTTTTAATATCTGTAATATAATAATATTATCACAGGTTTATTGGTGACTATTATCACAAAATTTGCCTAAAATTTTTCTTATAAATTGAGAATTATCCCAGCAAATTGGGATAAATTTTGTTACAATTTTGGAATAATAGAAGATTTTTAATTTGGCAAATATTGTCAAAATAATGTCATTTATATAGAATTTCTATTTCAAATATTGAGAAATTTTTCAGTAATGTTAAATAAATACAGTTTACTCACTTTATAACAAAGTGAGTGGTTTAGCCAATCAGACCTTCATTATAAAAAATTCGTTATTTCTATAACAAATTATTTGGTATAGCATTATAATATAAGAAAATTCATTAAATATAACTGGAAAAATCTGGTATGGCTTGGAAAAATTTGGTATATTATGATATATTGTATAATAACATATAATGTATGCACTTATATTATATAAAATTTCTTTATTATATTAAAAAAAATTTGTTATAAAGAGAAATTCGTTATAATAAGAATCATTTTTATATTATATGATCTATAGATTACTTTGTTAAATGGTATACAGCATTTTATTAGTATAATAAGATTTTTTTTAAAAATCCGCTAAATCAAAATTTGTTATAAAGTGAGTAAACTGTAATCTTTAAATTGTAGGAAATCTTAGGTAAATTTTTAGTAATGTTATATAAATATATAAACATAATGTAAATTGTGTGTAAAATTTAGGCAAACTTTTAGTAATTTTATACAAATATAATGCAAATTGTGATAAATTTAATCAAATTTTTAATAATATTATGTAAATAAATATAATGCAAATTTTTATTATATTATGCAAATATAATGCAAATTATAGAAAATTGTAGTAAATTTTGAATTTTTTTGGTAAATGTTAGAATAATTTAATGAAATTTATAATAATTTTGGACAATTAAGTAAAAATATTTTACTGATTTTAAACAATTAAATGTAAACAGTATAAATGTGAAAATAATTTAGTGAAATTTTATAATAATTTTAGATAATTGAATGAGCCAAATTTTAATATATATAATAATATTAAATAAAATTTATTAATACTTTCCTCTAATTTACTATATATTATATAGTATTTTGTATAATAAAAATGTAACAAAATCAATATTTTAATTAAAGGTAGACAAATCAGCTCATATGAATAAAAAATTTTTAAAAATTGCATTTTATTAGTACTTTTTATAAGAAACCTAATTTTTTATTAGCTGAATTTCAGAAAATTGGTTATCAAGTATAGACTTATTTTATCCAGTATTACCATCACTTTTCTACTCCTATATGATCATAATAAAAATATTTATTATATAATATTATACCGTTTGCTAAGGTTGCTTGCCGAAACCTGTTTGGTCTAATGCTGAAAGGTGAAACTTCTTATATAGTGCCAAAATACCAAAATGCTGAAACTGCGAAATCTGTCAAAATTGTGAAACTGCCGAAACATGCTGAAACCTTTATAATAGGTTTCTTCGTAGTTTCAGCATAGTTGATCATAAGATTTGCATATAGTTATGCCAAGTTACACCAATTAATAATATAATTTAGATGATCAAATAATTTACAGATAAAAGATTAGACTTCAATATTTTACCGTCGTTTTAGTTCTTTTAAGCTTTATCTAGTGTTAGAATTTTCATTTCTAACTCCCATATTAATATTATGATATTACATGTTTTTGCAGTTTTTTTTAAGGGGCTTATATTCATTAAAGGAAAATGTATAACATGCATTTAATAAACCTAATTCCGTCATTTCCTTTAACACTGAACTAAAGTTTCTTTTACTTTCTTCCATTTTCTTAATAATAAAATTAATAATAAACTGTTTCAAATGACTAATCACATAAAAGATTCACCCATTAAAAAGAAAAATAGAGGAGGTCGGCCACCTAATAGCATTTAGAAGATATTAATAAAGGAGAAGCTGTTGGTTTTGGCAAATTTGCCGCCTCCTGCAAGTACTGTAAGAATACATGATCACATGGTAAAGTTTTAAAGCTCGAAGAGCATCTTTCAAACCATTGTTCAGATGCGTCAGCAGCAGTTGTTAGAAGGTATATAACTAAAGTAATGAAACGGCAAGATAAGTCTAAGTCATCCAAAAAAAGAAAATACTCTGAAGGTCAAAGTAACATGGATGATTACCATGATTCAACAGAGCTTAACGAATAAAAATGTACATGAATTAATCGTGCATTAGTTAAATTTTTTATTGTATGTAGAATTGCGTTTAAAATAATGGAACATCCCTTTTTCATCAATTTTAGAAAAGAGCTTAATGCCAGGTACAATACACCAACAAGGGAAGTATTAGTAAATCAACTACTTGAACGTGAATTAGCTCAAGTGAACTTCAAAGTTAATTCTGAGCTTGAAAAGGAAACAAATTTAACGTTAGGTTTGTTAAATTAAATAGACTATTATACATGATTTTTATTTAATATTACTTACTATATAATATTAATTTATAATTTAGTCTTTGATGGTTGAACATCTGGTACATATCGTTCAATTTGGAACTTCATTGTAATGATTCTGTCGCGTAAAGAATATCTTTATCAACTTTCTGATTTGTCTGAAAATTCGCACACTGCAGAATATTTAGTTATGGTAATTGAAAAGGTTATAGAAGGTATTGGAGAAAATCGAATATGTGCTGTAGTTTCTGATAATGCGGCCAATGTTCGTAATGCATGAAAAATTATATATGAGAATCATCCAAAGATTGAGAATGTGTGATGCGTTGCACATTCTATCAATTTAATTGCATGTGACATCGACAAGGAGAAGTTTAGGGAACGTTTATTAAAACGTGTTAATATTTTAACAACCTTTTTTAGAAGTTCTCATCAGGCTAATGCAAAACTTGCTCAAATAATTAAAGAAAAAGGAATTAGTGGAGGAGGACTAAAATTATATTGCAAAATACGCTGGACTACTGCTAGTAAATCCATAAATTCAGTAATAAATTTGGAATCAACACTAGAAGAAATGGCCAATGATCACGATAAAGTGCTAACAAATAACAAAATAAAACTGATTATTCAATCAAAAAATTTTTTTTCAAATTTACGAGTTCTTGGATTTGTTCTGGATCCTTTAAGAAAAGCAGTATTTTCATTAGAATTAAGAAGAGCTACACTTGCAGATTGTTTCCTGAGCTTGGCAAGACTTGTAGCTACATTAAAAAAGTTACCCAAATCATTAAATCCTGCATTCCGAAGTCATTGTATCAAAGTAATAAATGAAAGATTTGATGAGTTTGATGATGATAAGTACAGTCGCCACTGGTTATACCGAACTCAATGTTCCAGTGATTTTTGTTTGGTATAGAATGAGTTCGCTATATAACACCTATACTGTATACCGAACAGTTCGTTATATAAATTCTGACCAATAAGATAATAAACACGTGATTTAATTAAAGTATTATATTACGTATTATTTATTATTATCGTTATTTAAATTACATGCATTATACTACATTATTATCGGCTATTTAATCATGAAAATTATGAAGATTAAGTTGTTTAAGATTCTTTACAAGTTGTAATTTAACACGTTTA
>QZLH01001588.1:0-11177 GCA_003833135.1 Oehlia diaphana
GTGTTTGGAACTACTACTTTTTTCATTTGCATCTTTTTCCTTTTCATTATCACTTTCGTTTTGTTGTTCTTCAATATCTTCAATATTTCTTTCCCTCTCATTACCTAAATCATTAGGCTGTTTAAGATCAAATGCTAAATTTTCACTCATTTAAAAAGAAATGTTTATTTATTTATTAACAAAGGGTGTAAGAAATGACAACTGAGTAAACTGACAAATTTATAATCGGATCAATGTAGATTATCTAGAAGAAATAAAAAATAAAAAAAAAAATTTGTGATACAGTAAAAAAAGATTATCAGTTGGCCAATCACGAAATAAATAGTTAGATCGGTAAATCAGTTCGAGAAATGATAAAACTGATACCGAAAACTGAAATTACTGAACCGATCAGTAAATTACTTAAGTGTTCGGTCAGTAATTTTGATGAAATTACTGACTGAAAACCGAAAACTGATTGGTTCAGTTCGGTAATTACCGAAACTGATTGGAACCCTAACTATTTGAAATCGCTATTGAATATGCATATGCATATGCATATTCATATATATATAAATTTGAACTCAAAAATTTGCGTTGCACATTTCCAAATTTCTGAAAAAATGCTTGAAGATCACACAACAAATTCCAAATTAAAGCGAAAAAGTACATTTATTTGGAAAGTTATCATCAATAACTATCACATTAAAAGTATACTATCGCGAATTAAATGATCGGTATAAAAATATCCTTTTTTGGAGATCTAAGCATCACACAGTGCTGGGATTTAAATTTACCCATATTTTAAAATCATATACTAATTATTTTTCGAAAACTGATAACAGAAAATTTGACATGTGATTCTTAATTGTCACTCCGGATAATAATAATGTTTTAATAAATAAATAATAAAGAATAAAAATTATAAACAAATAAATAAAATGAATAAAATTACAAAAATACATTTTTACATCTAATTACTAATTTGATTATCGAGTTTTTTAAGTAATCTTTCAACATCATTAATATTCTTTTCGATATCTTCCATAATTTCTATATTACCATCATCATCATCATCATCAGTTTTATTATCATCAACTTTACTTTTTATGTCATAAAGTTTTTTAATTAAATATTCGATTGTAATATTAACATCATTTTTCATATTCTTAATTTTTTCAATTTCTACTTTAATATCTTCTTCATATACCAAAATCGAATATTTATCATAATCCCTTTCTTTATAAGTACGTTTTGTAAAAGTAGATTTTTCTTCAAAATCCTTATAAATAGCGCCTTGTTCATCTTTTCTTGTAGCATACCATTCTTCTAAAGTTTTAGATTGTCCAAAATAATAAATATGCTTCGGTTCAGGCTCAATGTTCCATAAATGAATATGATATAATGCTTCATAATCTGCTATGTGATTTGCTCATTGTCTTAATAGAGCTTGTCTACCTTTAGTTTCTGTGGTTGTATATATACCGCTAAAAAAATAAAGTAAATAAATAAAAAGGAATATTTAATTATAAAAATCGACAAAAAGAAAACTTACTTCATGAAAGCAATCAACATATTCTGCAAAACAATTACAAGGAATATACTAGCAATCAAACTAAATACATCAATGGCCCAAAAATCAAATTCATCTCTTTGAGCCCAATTACCACCAATCCAAAAATATGTGGCTATTATTGCATCTGAAAATAATGAATATGGATTATCGCTAGATTTAGGATCAAAATCAGATTTTAGTTTAATGTCGAGTGTCTCATTTTTCAAGTCATTTGTAGCAATTCCATTATATGTAGACTCTTTGATTTTAATACTATCTGGATTTCTGAGTAACACAAACCCATATTAATAAAATTTATAATTAATTAAAATGAAATGAATAATTTATAAAAAAAAAAGAGATAATTTTTACATAGTATGTGCAAATGCAAGTATTACAATTAGCATAAAAAAGAAGAACGGAATTACGCTTTTGAAGATGATTATGACATAATAAATATAAATACCAATATCTTTTAAGTGGAAAGAATTCAATTAATTTATAAAATACAACCAAAAATTAAAAAATAAATCATGAGTAAATTAAATTATACCTGATATTATGCGAAGATATAAAATCTGAAATCATTGAATTTGACATTAATTTTAAATAAGAGGGAATAAATAATTGATCTAATTCAAACTTACCAATTCAATCCAAAGAAAAAAGATTGAAAATGATATTCCCGCAATTAATCCAGTATCAATTACTTTAACACTTCCAAAACCATCAGAAAATTGGAAATTTTTAAACATTATTGACATTACCGTTACAGAAAGTACAATGGAAATTATATCAAAACTGTTAAATATTTCATCAAAATATTTTTTAAATCCACGATAATGAAATTGCAACGCTTCAGTAACAAGTTGATAAAATGCCAAATAATAAAATAAGACTATCAATGCAAATAAAAAATTTCCATTTATAATAATGCTATGATTCAAATATGCCCAGCTAACTATTGTAAAACAAATGGCAAAAAAAAGAAACCGGAGGAAGAGTAAAAAAAAGAAATTCCTTGCTTTTTGCCAACGAAAATTAATAATTGCTTCTGTTGCTGGATTGTCGTAAATATTGTCATTATCCTCATATAGTATCATCCTAGAAAAAGGACTTAACCGATTCTTCTCATTTCGGCCTATTACGTACCATCGTGATATAAATATAAACAAAAAAATATTTAAAATAATTTTTTTCCAATTGTATATATTTTTTTTTGAAATTTCATTTACAGTAAAACTAGGAAGTGGAACTATACGTAAAGCTAATGGTGATTTTCCAAGGTCATTGTCAAAGTTTTCAAGAGATTTATATATTTTATGTTTGAGTGATAAATTCTCTTCACTTTTCTTAAATAAATTCCAAAATTTATTATACCACTTATATTTATTAGACTCCAGTCTGACTAAAGGTTTGAATGCTCTAAATTTGATGTCATGATTACGTCTTTCTCGATATTCTATCGGAATAATATCATCAGGATCATGAGCCGAGAAATGATCCTGATCTGCAAAACATTCTTTAAAAAATAGCTTTCTGGCATAGTCATCTATTATATAGGATAAAGATTGTAAATTTCATAAACTCTTTTCGAACGAAAATAATTATAATCAAAAACAAACCATAATTATATTTAAATAACAAAGGAAGTGCTTTAGAAACAGAACTCATCCATCCCGCACAATCCGTTGCATTTCTAGAATAATATTCCAAAAAGTAGGCAACAATAATTGTATCTTTAAGTTCACGACCTATAAATAAAGTGAAATCATTTCAATTGTGATAAATTATACAAAGTCATAATAAATTTTGATATTTACCTTTGCAATGATAAATTGCTAATTCCATGTTATTTCTTGGCTTAATTTTTTCATTATCTTCTAACCTATTATCTTTTCTTTCATAAAAATCAAGATCATCTTCTTTTAAAAACGATTCTTCTGGCCATAAGTTATCTCTTGGTATATGTCTGATTTCAAACTCTTGTCTTTTTACTTTTTCTCTTTTTTCTTTTACCTCTATTTCTTTATATACATTTTTGCTTTCGATATTTTCTTCTTCATCTCCAAATAATATAAACTTTATAAGATGGTCGCAACACCAAGAATTAAATTTTTCATAACGTTATGTCGAACATCTAACAATTTAAAATTTTCTGGATCATTTTTAGCATATCTCCAGACTATATGTTTGATATAGAATATCATCTCTTCGTACTTTTTAATTAAAAAGAAATATTAATTACCTAATTTCTATGAACGAATAAAAATATTGAACCCATTTAAATCAACTTACTTCATGTACTCTGATGTAATTATTTGCAAGATATTTGCTCTTATATCGCTTGTTAAGATGTTCTAATGCCTTGCATGCGTGTCTTATTGCATGAAATTTTTCAATAATATCTTTTCGTTTAATTACTTTCTGATGCTTTATCATTTTAACTATTTTACCACCTTCTTCCATGCTTATATTCTGTTCCGACCATCCCACCTTTACACTACTTTTCCTTCTTTTCCTCCTTATTTCTATTTCTTCATTATCTTCCTTTGACGTTTCGTGTTCTGTCTCTTTTAAATTCTCTATATTATCTTCGATAACTTCATGCCAATAAACCTTTAAACAAAAGTCACGTAATTTATCATGTAAACCACCATTTGGTCCATATTCAAATTTACTAATCTGTAATCTTGTTTCTTCCCTTTCTTGATTTACCGGAATACGATTTGTCCATATATATTCAAGAAACGGTTCTCCTTTATTAGGAAGATGCTCTTTTTCTCTTTTCAGTTTGTTCTCATCATTTATTTGATGCCAAATTTGGACAGTGGATCTGCCAACAATAAGTTGTAGAGTTTCTGTTAGTGTTCTTGTTTTACTATAATAGTGGCAATAAGATGTTCTTTCATAATCGCTTAATACCCATGGTTCTTTGTCACTAACTATTGGTTTGAAATTTATATTTACATCGCAAAATATATTGTGTTTTCTATCTGGCTTTCCATCTGGTTTTTCGTCGTTAATTTTCAAATTTGGTCTCAAATTTTCTTCAAATTTCTTTTGTTTCAAATTTTCTTCAATTTTCTTTTGTTTCAAATTTTCAATAAAATTTAACTATCGATTTAATATTTCCATTATCGTTGACTTGTAAAATATTTCCTGAAGTTCTAGCTAAGTGGGTGCCAATATTTTCTTTAATAGTAATTGGAAAATCGCCTAACTTTGTTAATATATGATATTTTCCGGTATCATATAAATCCCAAATTATTAACATAATCCCTTCTTTCGGACATTCACCTATAATAAGTAATTTTTCATCATTATCAATAAATTCTAATAAGAATATTTTTTCTATTTCATCAAATTTTTTTGATGCGATTTGTAAACCATTTTCCATATAATATAACCTAGTAAATATAAATTACTTAATTTCACCGTAAAAATAATTTTGATAAATAACACATAACTTTGCTACATAAAAACTTACTTAATAATATTAATTCCTCGAGTAAAACAAAGTTGTAATTTACTAACTGAAAACGTATCATAATTGTACTGTTTTACATATTTTTCTTTATCTTCGACTCTTTTTGCAGTAGTTTCTAGTTCCATTTTTGCTAGATTATAAACTATAATGATGTATTTTTAACATAATTATGATTATATTTAAAAGATTAAGAATTTAAAGTTTCTCACCTTCGAGTGATTGGACATCATTTTTGTATTGTGTGACCAAAAAATATTTGTCGTAAATACACGTGAGAAGTCGTTTCATACAATCTGTGCCTGAATTCGTATACCAATTATCTAGTTCACGTCTAATAGATTGTGGATATTTAAATTTTTCGTTCAAATTAAAATAATCAAAGTGACTATTAAATTCAAAATTATATATTCCACGAAAGTTAAATATAATAAATCTTCTTTGTTCAACACCATCATCATTTGTAACTTCTATGAAGCTACATATTCTTGAAATGCTATGAGAATAATAACAAGTAACATTGTTAAGAATATAATTATTTTTCTCTTCTTTAAGTTCAAGACGATAAATAGCAATTCCTTTTTTAGCTTTTTTAGATGTATTATCTGTATTATCAGGAATTGATCACCTTTTTCTTTATTAGGTGTATTAGGTGGATCAGGTGGCTCCTCGCTTTTTTCCTTGAACTCGGCCAATTCTTGCGTAAATTCAAGCTTTTCTAAAAAATCGAATTTTGTATTATCACACTTATTTTCTTTCATATCCTCGTTAACGTTTACGCGAGATACGGCGACAAGAATATAATATTCATCATCGTTCTTATGTAAATTTGATACATCAAAAGACCATCTAAATACATCACCCTTTTCATCCTCTTTTGCATCGTCATCGCTTGTGTTGAGTTTTGATACTTGGTTAAAGGAAGGGGGCTTATAGTTTTTATCGTAAAACTTACTAATAATAAAATTATCATTTATTCTAAAATAAGCGATTGTTTTATCAATCACATCAGATTTTTCGAATTTTTTGGATTTTTTATTATCAGGCTCTTTCATATTGAATGTGCGATGATCAGTATTTTCCAATATTTTTATGCGAAGGTTTGCTTTTATAAAAATAAATAAATAAATAAATTTTTTATCAATATACCGTATATTTAAAATATTCTAAATAATTATTTACCCGTATCAAATGTAACGGCAAATTTTCCATCTTGACAAATTGCAATTCGATAATCTTCCTTCTTATTAGTATCATCATTAGTATTGTCACTCTTATAGCTTGAGTTCTCTTTATTATTAAATAAGTTTGTAATTCGTATTTTTTTAATCATATCTTTAATTATATTCTTAAATCTATTATCATGACGATCTTGGTCATTATCAACGTTGGTCTCATTGTGTGGAGTTTCATGTTTTTTGTTAAAAGACATTTAACAAATATTTTAATTCGTTTAATTTGGGAATCGAATGAAAGCGAAGAAGGAATAGCAAGAAGTAATGTAAATTTTCAGTTTTTTTGCAAAATAAAGTTTTTTTTTTTATTATCTAATAACTGTTAATATTAAATTTTTTTATTGAAAAATCTAAAATCAGTAATTTTATTCCCTGTTCAATAGATACAATATTTTCAAAAAAATTATTTGCATAAATATTTACCCGAAAAGTAACGTACGAAAAAAGATCTTATAATGAACTAGGGCTGAGTTCGTTGAACCAAAACAAATATTAACTGAAACAAAACAATAATTTAATATGGTTAAAATGTATGATACTCATTTTACACAATTATGTTTATCGATTTTGTAGATTGCAACACATTACTTAATATCCATGCAGGAATGGTTAAAAAGTACAGTATTTGACATTTTTGCAACAATATTAGTAATTGTTAGTATAAGAGACTAAGTGAAAGGGAAGAATTAGTGTGTAAAGGATGAGTGGCAACATTAAATTTTATGCCACGTGATTTGTTAATTTTGGCCAATATTATGTTATTTGGCCAGAATTATCATGCATAATACTAGCCAAATGTAAGCACATTTTCTTTAATATTGTTACGTTTGTTGGTCAAAGTTAAAAAATTACGGTGAATTCGATAAAGTAGTATTTTAGTTTTAAAGTATTATGATTAAGCAATTTTCAATGATAAAAATTCCATATTTTCAATTTCTTCAATTTTCTTAATATCATCAAGTAAATATGTACTCGTATATTCTTTTTAATTGGTAATACACATTTCTTTATTATCATGGCGCATAATGCAATTGGCTATTTGTTTTAATTTACTTTAGTTAAATCATCTTGCTAATGAATTAATAATAACAGAATTATTATGTAATTATGAAATTTTACACTAATTTAAATATTTCTAATATTTATATTTTCATTTATTATAGATATCACTTTTATTATAAAAGAATCAGATATATATAATCTTACAATTTAGAAAATTTTATTGTGATCGGTATGCAATATTCTTTACATACATTTAAAAATAAACACGTGGAACATGTCGCTGAAAATTTTATTAATACAAAAATAAAGACAAAGAAAACGGTGACCATTGGCTACTCGATACATGACATTTATGCTACAATTGCGAACTTGAATTTATTACCTGAACAATTACAGCTAAGATGATATTCGTTTCTATATCATCCATGATTGCTATGATTTCCATTGCAAGCAATCCAGATATCCAAAATTTTGTATCCGTTCAATCCGGATATCCGAATATCTGCAGATATCTGTTTTTTAAAGGATAACGGATATAAACTCTAATTAATGTGAATTATTCTAGTTTCATTATTCAAAGAATTAAAAATTGCGATGTAAATGAAATAAAATATACAGTATATATCAAGGACATTTAAAAGTTTAAAACAAGTTTTAACGTTAATGCCGATTGGTTTGAAACTTTAGATTCTTTAATATTTGGCGAACCTAAAGCTAATTGAGATTTCATATCGTGACCACAGCTATGACAACGGTAAATAAAGACAGAATAAGTAAGAAGAATTAATGCATTTAAAAACATGAATAACATTAATAATTAAGAAACAAGAAATTATTAAAATAATTTTTTTATACACTAAATTTTAAGGAGATAAATATTGCATATTAAAGTACAAATATTCCAATATTGTCCTAGTTATTATATAAAATTTATATTATATAAATTTTGTGCAAAAATGCAAGTTTTCTTTACAAGTTTGTATGTAAAAATATTTTAATATACATGCTATTTTTGATATATCGCAGTTTTCAGAATTCTGTATATTTCTGGTAATTGCCCTGTAATCTAATAATTGTTTTAATAAATGATCTGTAGGGGCAGCACAATTGAAAAACGCAACAAACTCATATCGGCCGATAGAGGAAAGTCCCTAAAATTCTGGGGGATATTTTTGCGATCAGTAGAGGGACCGTCATATCAATTGTCAGCCAATAAATTAAACTATGCCACTTAAATATACTTCTGGTGACCACTTTACATTTATTATATATATACTCGCATCAATACTCTCATCTGTTATAAACAATAAATATTTTGACGGATCATAGTACTTGGGACAATGGGTTAGGAAGAGGGACAATGGGGTTAGACGTGATTTACAGTACATAATAATATACATAATAAAAAGAGGGTTAGACGCGATTCTACATAAGTAAAAAAGGGCTTAAACGCATAAAAAAGGAATTTTTTTTGTTTTTAGATAGAGAATCAGATTACGTACTATTAATAGTTTAGGGAAACAATTAAGGTCCAATTTCCCCAATCAGCTGATATGTAATACAAAATAATGTGCGAATGATAATTTGTACAAATATCATATTACAATAAATTTTAAAATAATTTATTCAAATAAGTGATAATTTGCAAAGTAGCACAATATACATCAATTACTTCTATTGGAATTAATGCAAAATCATCAGTTCTTTTTAAATATGAAATATTTTACTTTTATTAAATTTTTATATTTAGCAATTATCATGTTCGTTATCTTTTCTTTTCTTTTTCCTTTTCTTTAAGTCTTTAACATCAGTTATAACACTTACATCTTGAATCACGTGTATCACTATATTGCTTGGGTTTAGAAAATCTAAGAAGAAGAAAGTTAATAAAAAAAATTAGGGTACAATACCTGTTGCATTGCTTCCCATTGAAAAACTCGTCCATAGCAATCTAGAAATAGAATCCCATATACTATCTCTCCAATTACAATAATATGGTCAAAACCAAATTCATACCCAATAGAGGATGCAATATTGTGGCGGACGGATTCACTAACAAATGTATCAACTATCATGGATGGAAATAATTGATAAGGAAATATTAGATGTATGAAAATTAATGGCAAAAATTAAAAATTCTGTTTTATTATGTGATGATCTACGTGAGTTATGCATTATGGAGAAACTAGAATATCTTCGGCCTGAAATAGATATAGAGATAAGGTGGAATTTCACCTATTATATGCTGTATAAATTACAACAGATGGAAACAGCATTGAAAATACTTGCAATTAAACATGAAGGTGTGCATAACTTGATGCCAAATGCTGATGAAGCGTGGAATAAAATAAAGGTATTTTTGTACTGTTTATTTTCTGTAAATATTAATTTGATTTTATATAAATAAAAAAAAATTAACAATAAATATTATAATTTTTTTATTAATAATTAAAGGATACAATAATTGTTTTGGAACCCCTCAAAAAAGCAACAAAAAGTCTCTCAGGTTCTATGTATCCAACAATTGCTGATGTGCGATTTTACTTTAGTGAAATTTGAGAACACCTAAAATATTGTATGGAAAAAAGCAATCAGTATATATTAACTTCATCAATAAATCAAAAAATTGAGGACTACTGGATGATCTTGGATAGTGCAACTACCATTTCATCAATATTAGATCCCTGAAGTAAAATTTCTCTTTTTAAACCAGGTGAACCAACAGCAAATGCAATTAATGCTTTGTGTAATCAATTTTCATTTTACATTACCCAAAAACCACAATTACAGACTTCCCTTCCAAAAGAAAATACTACATCATCACGAGAATATTTTCGTCAGTTAAAAAAATGCCGTTTAGGAGATCAAACTTCACAAGTAGCTGAAGAAACAACACAAACCCCAACATCACCTAACACTGATTTTGCAGAAATAGAGCGATATCTAGCCTTGCTATGTGATGAAAATGTAGAAGCACTTCTTTGGTGACAGGCTCATTCTTCAGAATTTCCAGTACTTTTATTAATAGCAAGAGATTACTTGGCGATACAATCAACAAGTGTTGCTTGTGAACAAGCATTTTCTGTTGCAGGTAATACAATTACTAAAACTCAGAATCAGTTACATCCAAAAATGGCAAGAGTATCGTTATATGCGAAAAGTTGGATTGATAACAGTATCAGAGAAAATACTGGAAAAAAATAATAATTTCGTTTATTTTTTTTTTTTGTTTTAATTTGTATTCAAAAATGTGATCTACAAGTTGCTTTAGTTTAATCCATAAATAAACTAGTCAAATTTTCAATGATCATCTGATCGAAATTTAGTTATAAAATATAAATAAAAGATAGTCTAAGACTAAGTCTAAGATTAAGTCCAGAACTGAACCTGGTAGGACTTAAGTTCTAAGACTTACAGTATACAGACTTAGTCTTTAAGTTCACATGATAGGACTTATAAGTCTTAGGACCAAGACTGGACTTAGACGGACTTTACCAACCCTAGCAGTCATACGTAATATACAAAGATTATTATTGATTGGTAGTGATTCTAGCCAAATTATAATTTTGGCCAGAATTATAAGAATGACTATATCAATTATATTCTTTTTTGGGGAACGTCTAAAGCCGTGTTCGATTACATGACATCAAATTATTTGTCACCCCTCCCATCACATCCCAGTTTTCCATTTTTACTATTTATCCTGGAGACAGAATTTTTTCAAATTGTGATGTCATATACCTATTCATCACACCCAAACTATGAAATATCACGTGATCAAACACGGCTTTGGATGACTCCCTTTTTTGGGGGTCGTCTAAAGCCGTGTTCGATCACGTGATTTTTCATAGTAGGTGTGTGATGAATAGGTATGTGACAAATAATTTTTCACAACTCGAAAAAATTCTAAGTCCCCAGG